>VZRZ01006453.1:132518-149868 GCA_013398175.1 Climacteris rufus
CCCTGCAACACCTTACTGCCTTTCGGAGCTAGTAGTCAGAATGAAATGTTGTTCTGGGTATGTCTGCAGACTTTGTAGACGCTTGGTCACCTCTAGGTATGGTCACAAGTGACATTTGGGAGCTAAGAGCATTTTAGCAGTGATGAGGTTTCAATCACATCCAAAACCAGGCAATTTTTGAGGATCTAAATTACAGACTTAAGAATGGTAACCCATAGGGATACTCTCTGCTTCTGTTCATACAAAGGCACATGTTAATTGACAATGAAGATCTGTCTGGAGCTTTCTGGGGGAAACTGAAGTACAGTTACAATAGTTACAATGCTTTCACTAGTACTTCATCCTATAGTCATAGAGCCATTACTTTGTCAGTTTCGCTCCAAAAGTCTTTCTGTTTCAGTCTTTTCACCTGTCATATGAATAAAAAATAAGTTACTGTAAGATCATAAGGAAGGCTGAGTCATTAATATATGCATAGTCTAGTTAGATGCTAAGAATAAAACCACTGAAAATAATCCAAAATAATGTATAGTACATATAAAATTACTGTACTATAAACCTTGTACAAGAGTCTTGCACACCATTATGGTAAAAATATCACTTAACAGACACATTTAACTGCTAATTAGTAGCTAAAAGAAAAATGTCTCCCTCAGTCACAAACTCAGGTTTGTGACAAACAAACACAAAATGCAGGTATCAAAGCTGTGTGGTCTCTGGTTGCAGATGAAAGAGAGTTTGTGTGTGTGTGTTCAGAGATATTTTCCTGTTGGGTAAGATGAATCAGGAAAGCCTCAAATATGATTGCCTAGCAAGAGAAACTGAAATTGAAATGAAATCATATTTTGAAATTGCAGACCTTAGTAACTAGAGAACAACACCTTCTACCTACAGCAACTTCAGGGGTCATGGTGAACCCTGCTGGTTGGCAGAGGAAGAGAAGTCATAAAATGTAAAGTAGTGTGATAACACAACTATCCTTATAGGCTGAATGCAAATGCCATAGGATTTGTATCTTGTATTAGATTGGTTAGTGTAAATTAGAATATTCAGGATAGAAGAGTTTTTAAGACACTGTAAAGAAGAGCTCGCTCTCTTTTTGGATCGTCGCCTGCCTATCTCTCTTTCTCTCTCTCTCTCTCCCCCTCTATCTTTCTGGCCTACTCCATGCTGCTTCAGCAGCCTCTCGCAGGCCTTCTGTACCCAAGTCCTTCACAATAAACCTCCTAACACCTAAAGCAAGAGATCTCTCGTCTCCATCCGTCCCATCCGTCCACACCGAGAAACAAAGCTTCTACATTTTCCATTCTAGAGATTTTCATTAAAAATACTTTTTTCATCTGTAACTGCCAGAAGTCTGCATTTTGGGAGCATTAGTCAGCAAATGAGAAGACAAAGTCTTTTCTTTGTTGCTAGTTCAGGTGAGTTATTCCACTGGAGGCATAGGATTTTAGAAGCTATTGAACGTTGTGAATTATGCAGAAAATGATGTAAAAATAAGAATAAAAACACCCATTTGAACATACATTACAGTAATATGTTCAAACTGTTTGTATATCACAGAACTTGTTTAGTTACTGTCATTTATGTTGAAATGTTTGATAGTTTATGAAGCGGGAAACCACTACAGTGGCTTTGAATTATGCACTTCGATTGGAAAAAAATGTGTCATAAGCAAGGGTAGAGGAGAGTGGGAGCTGCATCTTCTGTATCTTGCTGTTTCTGATTATACTTACAATTACATCACCACAGAATTAAAATGCTCATTATTATTCACGAGCACATGGCTCTGGCGTGTGATGATTGCTTTCAGAGGAAGAACTTTTGGAAGAAGGGAGATTCACACATGAGAAAGTGAACTACTGTGCTGCTGTCTAGAATTAAATGCAGTGTAGCAAACAGAGGAAACAATTCTGTCAGTGCCCCAGATCATCTGAGGTGTTCTCTCTCCTCTTAGAGAGCAGCAGATCAAATATTTCATACAGGCACTCTGTCATTCATATGGAGAAGAGTTTTAAAGATCAAGGTCACACTTTTTTCCCAATCTTGAGAGCCTTCAAATAACGTTTTTCTGTCCAACATCATCCAGAGTTTGCAGCACATTTAGGAGCTCCATGCTGATCTCAGGAGATATGTCTGTAAACACATTCTATTGTCTCACCTTACTTAATAAATCATTCTTGGGATACTAAAAATCAAAGAAAAAAGATATAAACTTGATGACCAGAGTTCCATCATGCCTTCTGTGGTGCCGTAGGACATGTAATCTCTCCTCTAACTGAAGACAATACAAATAATTGAGATCATAAGGACTCAGTGTACAATGCCAATATGGAGTAAAACCTTCATTTGCAGTTATGATGAAATACTAAGTCCTCAATGAGAAATATATCCAATCACATTTATCAATTTATTTGACAACTCTAGCAAGTAAAGGACAGTCTTTGAACTTGCTTATGCAGCAGTTTTTTATTAAAGTAGAATCCAACCCCAGGATACTAAATCCAGATAAAAATGAAAAAGCAGAATTTACCAACAGGTGAGGTTTTCCCCAAATTCCTATGTTTGTCTTCCAAAATTTAATGTAAGAATCAAAGGTTACTCCTGTGGAAGAAGATTGAAATAATATACTGAAAAAAGCTGCATTTCATTTATGGCTTAGCATTGCTAAATTTTCAGCAAGGAATTGTCATTGAATCCAAGGAGTTGAAAATAAATGGCTACCAGAATGCTCCGATCAGGGCCCCTGATTTTAAAAGGGACATTTTGCTGTGGAAGCATGTCCAGCAAAGGGCAGCAAAGCTTGTGAAGGGTCTAGAAAACATGTCACATGAGGAACAGCTGAGGAATTTTGGTGTTGCAGTGCCTCTGGGGGTAGCTGATGGCTCAGCCTGGCCCTGCCGTGCGGAGCCACAGGGGTTGGCCCCCCCCGCACCCCAAGCCAATGCAGCCGGGGGTGGCACGTCCTGGGCCACTGCAGGGGCTCCCTGGCCATGGCGGGAGGGACAGTCCCAGCCCAAAAGGGCAGCTCATTGGTTGCTCTGACGTGTGCAGACAGCGGAATGGCTGGCTGGTGCCCCTGTCAGTCATTGTAATCCTCCGCAGTGATTGACTCTCTCCCGACTGCCCTCCCCTCACTTCCAGGACATAACAGACACCCCCAACAGCCATTTTTGTCTTTTGTCCACGCCCTCCACGGCTCCAGTATTAAAACCTGCTGGTAATAAGCGGAAAAGATCCCTTCCTTGTCTTTTTACTTTCCCTGCTGAAATTAAACTGCTGTGTGTGAACTGAGCCAAGACCCTGCAGGAGCCCTGATGCAGGCTCGACTCTGTTAACAGAGACTGGGTGAAGCCAGAGTCGCTTCTCTCAGGTCACATGATCGCTGCTGAAGGCTCCGACTTACTCACGGTTTTTACCCGCGGCAATTTGGTTTGATTAGTTTGGAGAAGGGGAGGCTCAAGGGGGTCCTCATCACTTTCTACAGCCACCTGAAAGGAGATTGTTGTGACGGGGGGACCAGTCTCTTCTACAGTGTTTGCAGTGAGAAGACCAGAGGAAATGGCCTTAATCGGAGACAAGGCAGATTCAGATTAGACATGGGAAAAAAATTTTCACTGTTAGGCTGATCAGGAATTGGAATAGGTTTCCCAGTGAAGTGGTGGAGTTACCATCTCTGGAGGTGTTTAAGAGGCATCTGGATCTGGCACTGGGTGATGTGGTTTAGGGCTTACAGTGGCAGTGCTGGGTTGAGGGTGATGATCTTATAGGTTTCTTCCGACTTTGAGGGTTCTGTGATTTCATAGAAGCATAACTGCACACAGAAGAGAGAAAGATAGGCAATCAGAAATATTTATGGGAATAACAAGTGACTGAAAAGACAAAGGTGAGAGAAAGCAAAAAGCGGGACTTGTCCGAGCAGACATCTGGCAGGGAAGAAGTTTACACCTGTGGGAAAAGTAACTGAATCCTGCTGGTTTCTTTCATCTGCGTCTATGGAAACTGTATTTTACATGTTCTTTGAAAATAAATAGGATGATACCAGTTATATCCCTACCTCCATCATCACTTTACTCTGCTGCAATAGCCAGTCTTCAAGATATCTACTTTTCTTTAGTCATTGCATTCAAAGGGCAAACAAATTTCATACAAACTGCTTACTTATTATAAATGCTTCATTCTCTATCTTGATTCATGCAGATGACAAGGTTTCCAGCATTTTAAAAATTAATTTTAATAAGAAAATTTAAAATAAAAATATTCTATTAATGAGAGTAATTAAATCTTACTGTAAATGAACAGCTAGATCAGAAATTTTCCCACATTTTGGTATTGAAACTTCAGTGATAAAACAAAATTGCCAACATTATATGCTAATGCGCTATCCCATTTGACAGAAAGTCACTATATAGATGACCAGATGGCTTGCTTTATCTCATATCTAACAAGCATGTATGGACACTTGCAGTTAAGGGATAACTTAAATGATTAGCAGCCATTGAGAAACCATTATGTCTGTCAATGTTTTTTTAATTGCAGAAAATATTGATGTGAGCATTGGGTTGCCATCATGAATAAATCAATGTCTTTCCCAGTTTCTTTTTTTTTTGTCTCTCTCTGTAGAAAATCTATGTTGTAACTGGAAAATGCCTCAGATTTGGATGCATGATTCACAGTATCAATATAGCTGAAAATAATGTAGCTTTGTAAATTTCCTGAACCCTTTTCCTTGACAGTGACTTTGCTATTACAGCCTTCTCACCCATGAGATGTATATGAAAAATTATGTATACTCATTTAAGAGGTAGGACAAGAAAATAAACTATATCTAAATGCATAGTCCACTTTCTGGAAATCAAACTGTGTTTCCATTCCCATGAATACCTTTAGTTTAAGTAGAGGAAAAAATATTAGGTCTTTTTTTGATCCTGTTTTAAGAAGAGATACACTGATTTGTTTTTCAATTTGTGGGGTTTTTTAAGATGCATTTATTAATATTTCTTGAGATTAGCTATGAGAATCTGGAGCTTCACGATGTATTTTTCATGCCCTTTGAATAGTATTCAGGTAAATAAAAATTATTCCTTAGTATAATTTTTTTCTTGGATAGTAAAATATTTAATTAATCTTGCAAGGAAGCAAAAACACATCCCACATAACTTAAGTGAGAAATTGTACATCTTATATAGTGACTATGTGAGGTATGTATTTAATGAATAACAGTCAAGGCAGTATCATCGTGAATATTCAGGAATTAAAAATGCATAGAAAATATTTATTTGTGAATAAATTATAAACAAAAATTACCAAAACTAGGAAGCAAAAGTAATCTGTGTTTTTTCAGTCAAATCAATGTGCCAAATGTAAAAAAAAGAATTAAAAAGCTGGATCTGGGAATTACCATGGGACTGTAACAGGACTCAGTATCCACAAGGTGCTTTAATACAACTACTGTCATATAGTGAAGTTACAGGGGAAATAATGGTGGGAGAGGGACATATAATTTTACTGGATATTGATATTAAGTTTCCTTCAAGTGAGGTAAAGACTGGTTTACAGAAAAATAACTACTGTAGTATGAGTGCTATATTCCATATACAGTCAGTCATGAACACCTAGCTAAGGAAGCACTTGAATCTTTAGGCAAGGAGGTACTTGAATCCAGCTGTTTCCACTTGTTTCAAGTAACTGTTCATAGAGCCTGCTCAGAACATTGCTTACACTGAGATATTACTATGCCAGAGCAATAATGTTTCATACTCTACAGACTGGGCCATATCTGAGCTGTCTCCCTCTCACAGTCAAAAATTATGAAACAGCTCTATCTCCACACAGGGAAACCTAAGTGCCAATTCTGATACCTACTATTTTAATAAAACCAAAACAAATATTGTCATGAATAATTAAGTATTCAAAAGTAAACTGCTGTAGCATATCTCCCTATTTCCACATATATTTCAATGTTAAACTTGGACAACTAGAATAAAATCAAGTAGTGTTGTAATCATTATATACGTCCAATAAAATCCCTGACTTAAAACTATTTACTCTAATTTTTGCCCATGTGACATACCAAACCTATTGCACGGGTTTACATTCTGCTTCTTCTTTCACTAACTGTTGTCTCTCTCAATGCATAAACCAGAGCCATTATTCCTAAATATGCTTCATCAGTGTGCAAAAAACCTGAGTTCTATTTACAGTGTGTTATTAAGTGCTCTATTTACAGTATGCTATTAACAACCTACTTTGATGACAGAATTTTTAATTTCTTCTTTTTTTTTTTTCCTAGTGCTCCCTAGAAACTTCTTAAGTTTTAGCTGATCTCCAGCAACTCTGGGAGATAGTACAAGAGTGTGTTCTTATGTATGTTCACAGTCTGCCTGAAGTCTGGACTTGTATCCTGGCCTTGGCCTGGCCAGCATAATGATTCCTTGATAATAATATTTACACTATCTAATGATGACCTCGGTTTGGTTAGGACTTTCTTCTCCTTTCCTCTCTTCCCGGAACGTACATCAACAAAAAAGAGTTCTGAAACCAGAGCTGGGGAAAGAAATATTCATAGCAAGAGACAAATATTTGTTGTTCTCTTCCTTCTTTTGCATCTCCAGGTGGGGGCTCAGAATCAGCCTGCTTAGACTGCCTTTCATCTGTGGCCTAAATCATTATCTGTTCAGATTATAAAATTGAGCAGAAATACCTTCAGTTTATATTCCAGAACATTCCCACTTGACAAGACAAACTCAAGGTTAATGATAGCTTTATACTTGGGCTCCCCAAATTTTAACAGAAATGAGTTAGGGATCATCCAAATGGTTCAGACTCAACTACAGTGTGAACATAACCACTAGTTTAGTTTTATTGACAAAGACTCAAGATCAAGATTAAAAAGTGTACTGACAAGCACCCTGTATGTTTTGACAGTAATTTTTTTGGTGTACACAACAGTATATGTCACTTTCTATGTGACAAGTATTATTGATTTTGGGGTGTATTTCTGACAGTTCAGAAATCTCTATTTGGACTCCCAGACACTTCATAATGTGCCACAAAAAAAATCTCTGAATACAAATATTTTTTATCTAAGCAACCTTCACAGTGGCAAGAGAGTTGAGGCAGGACTGTCCTCTGTTGCTTTTACTGGCAAAGGCTCTTGGCAATCCCTTGTCGCACTGTCACCAAAGCAGGCGGTACCCAGTCACAGACCAACTCTCCACTGAATGCTTAAGGAGTCCTGAGAAAAGAAAAGGAAATTTTTTAAACAAAGTGATTTTGGAATAAGGTTTTTGGACTACAGAGAGAAGCAATTTAGGCATAATTCGTCATTGTAGCCCAAACTATTAGGTCGGTTGGTTAGAGCATGGTGCTGACAACACCAGGGTCATGGATTTGACCCCTGTATGGGCAATTCACTTAAGAGCTGGGCTTGATGATCCTAGTGGGTCCGTTCCAACTCAGAATATTTTGTGACTCTGTGATTTTAAAAAAGGAATAAATAGGGGAAAAAATACATTTCTGGCATCAAAGCATCAAACTGGCACTGAATAGAATCAGCAGCATAGTTGTAACTAATCCTCTTAAGAGCTCGGTAAAGAAAAGAAACACTCCAAAAGCACTGAATAAAAATAGTGGTTACCTTTTTTCGACAGAGATAGACTTTTGACTTGTGCGAAGAATATAGATACTTCCCCCATCAGTTCTTCCAAGTACTCTAAGAGTTATAGCTTGTTGTTACATTAAGAATAGAACAGAGTTATAAACTGCAGTTCAGAGTTGCCAGTAATAACCCCTCAAAAACACTACAGGGTGGAACCCTGATTCACTGTCTTGGGTTTCTAACCATAATGTCCTAGGAATGGCAAATAGGGTTGCCGTGCTCAGAGGCACCCACAGCCTCAGTTCCACATATGCCTGTTTTGCATATAGTGAAACCAAACTGTAGTATACCTGTAGACCAGCACCAGCCCATTCTTCCCCTTCCCCACCTGGCATACTCAGAATCTGCTGCACTCTTGCTTTTGGTATAACATTCTTCCATGATAAAACACTTGAAAAGCAGAAAGTTAAGTGCTGCTCTTAAAGCATTCATGTTGTAATTCCACAGGTATTAGAAGGTTTCCCTTACAGATGCTTTAATGTCCAATGTGTGAATGAAGAATATAATGTATCATTCAAACCCAAGGAACAATTAGGGAGGTAAGGTGCAACTACTTAAAGGGTAATCTAGGAGTTAACTGATTACCATTGAGACTGTATTGTGATCTTCTAAAACTGTACACTGGATCGTCTTCTCTTTTTTTCTTCTCAAGCTATATAAGACAATGCTGCAGAGAAAAATGTAGAGGAAATATGGAACTGTGGAAGGAAAATATGGAACACTTAGATTCATGCAAAATAAGATACACATATGGAAACACTTTGTTGAATAACTCTATTGCTCCCATTTCGTATTTATGATGTCATTTATGTATTTATCATGTTTTGCATGGCTGTCTTTCATTTTCAGAAAGAACTGGGACCTTTGACAGGTCAGTAAACTTAGAAGATATTAATATCTTTAAAATTAACTAGAGGTGGCTTTCTGTTTCTCTTTCAGCAAATTCAAACTATCTTTTCATTAATCATTATGCTCATAAGTGATACTTGAAAATTGTTAGAGAATATTTAAGATTTTATCTGGGAAATATTTGCATAGCTTTACTTGTGACTGTGTCAAGTCATCAGAAGCATTAAAAGGTTTCCATTGTATGACCTTTTCATATCCACAACCCAGAAGGCATTTTTTTGTGTAACAGATGACAACTCACGTCATCTTTAATGCATTTCATAGGACTTGCAGTTTTAAATTATCCCAGTCAGCACACTCTTTACTGACAGGTGAAGGAAAAGGCCAAACAAGAACTTCAGAGTAAACATTACATATTTACTACTTTAATTCTCACCACAGCCACAGTAAACGGTCAGATGTAAAAAGCATTGAGTAGACCATCTCTTCTTGACCTGTAACAGGTTTTTTATAATACATCAAATTCTTCTCCTGGCACTACTGTGTGCCTTTATGAGTTCACAGAATTGCCTGAATTTGAGTTAAACTGTTCTGTTTCAGTCTAAAAGGTTTCAGAATGCAAACACTTTGATGTAATTGAGAGAGAGATTGCTTTTTCTAAACAATTATTTTCAAATTTTGTTCTTTCCTTCTTCTTAACAGAGGTTATCTATAACTGGCAATTAACCATCAAAGCCCCTCTGGGTCTTCAGTCCAGTGACATTATCTCTGGAAGAATTAAGAGTTAATCACACACAGGAAGAAGGAAGGAAGTGCCTTCTCTATGAGGCTATTGAAACGAGTAACTGTGCAAGTTTTTAAAACCTCTGACACCACACCTCTATTAAGACTGATTCAGTGGAATGTGTCTGAAAGACATTGGGGTAAATGGGCTCTTTTTTTCCCCAGAATTTCACCTGTGGAGCTTGGATAAGGTCACGGACTTTCTCAGTCATTCACTAGCTGTATGTTGGAACCAGCAGAGTTGACTAAAGTCTTTATAGTGTTCAAGTCTCAAGTCTCAAGTCTCCAGAAAAATCACTAGAATACATCATAGTTTATTTTAAAAGGTCAAAAACAAATCTAAAAAAAAAAAAAAGAAAAGTGACCAGACTGGAACAATGCACCCAAAGAATGCATTATAGATGGCATCTGTGTTATTTCAAGACATTACAGTCTGTTAAAGAAGTCTGAGTGTGTCTTCATACATCATCTATTTACTGAGATCAATTGAAAAAAAAAAACGGAAAACAGAGCTATTAAGTCACAGTTCCTCTCTCATTTTTTGTTTTCTCTGCCTGGTCTTGCAGAGTTATTCCCACAGACATGTAGAGTGATTTTTCAGTTAATCAGGAATTCTGGGAAATAAGAAAGAAAATTATGTTTAGGGGACAATTTTGTTTAACACACAGCCTTGCTCAAGTTTGTTCTAAGAAAACAGAAGGACATTTTGACAAAAAATGTTAGTTTGAATTTTAAATAAACCAAAAATATTTCAAGTAGCAAATTCAGTTTTAAAAGTGCCCTCTTTTTTTTTCTGAAAGAAGCAACTTGGAAAAGCTACAATGAACTTACAAAACATTTTGATATTGAAATGTCTCCAGCAACACGTATTTGACACAGATATTCTAATAATCTTATTTCTAGATTCTAGCATTAATGTTTAATTTCATATGTATTTTAACCTCCTATTTGACCAAACTGCATGAAAATAAATAATCATTCTTTCTTATCTGAGAGTTCATTGTGTCTTTAAAACACCTTTTGTAATTTCTGTATCTACACAGACATGATACAAGATCAGGTTTAGAGAGTGAAAAAAATAAGAACTGCCCAAGCAAACCCATTCAGTATCACGGCATTTCTTAGTGACCAGACAATAACTACATTATTAGCAATTAGATCACTACAGATAACTGGACTTGAGTAAGCCCTGTGTATGCATACAGTGAAAGATGTCTAACTCCTACCTCTGTGTACAGTGTATTACCCCACAGAACCATGAAACCTGGTTTCCTAAGGACTTGGTCGTGTGATTAAACATGTCAAAGCTGCACTATGAATAAAGTTGGCACTAGATATATAGAATATCTGAGTCCTAAATATGATCTTACTGGAGAAAATAATTCAGCATTCACAGTATTATACATCCAAAAATCCTCAAAAGGGGAAAATGACCATGCAGTGAACTCTAACTCTTACTCATTAGAGGCATGGAACACCTTTTCTATGAAGAAAAGCAGAGAGAATTGCCACAGCTGGATGGGTTCAAAAGCTGCAGAGAGCCCACCGCAAGTGCTGGAAAGCCACGCCCATGGGGCGCTTCTCTCAGTCCCTCTTCGCAGGGTCACGGTGAAGAATGAGACACAGAGACCTGGCGTGGTGGAGTAGCATCTCCACACCACGTGGAATAAGCACAGTGGAGGCAAAGAGATATAAGGAGGGGCTTTCCCCCCATATGGCAGTCCAGGTTTAATGCGAACACATAAAATAGGAAAAAAGCCATGAACGCGAACAGGTAGTGTGTTTTTAAGATCGAGGGAGCGAAGACAGAGCATTGACCAGGCCAATCACTGGGAGAGCAGGCAGGATGCAGTTTGATTGACAGGTCGCCAGCCCAGTGACACTACAGTCTGCTACACATGACCCCTGGAGCCGGTGGCGGGGATGTGCGGGGATGCCAGGACCCTCTGCCACCGCGTCCACTGGAGATCGACAGCCTGGGCAGTGCCCCGGCAGCAACCGCCTCAGCTGTTCTGGCACAGGCCAGGGTTCCATGCTGCCGTCTCTACCAGAGCGCAGCAGCTTGGGCTGCGCCCTGGCAGGAGCGGCCCCAGTGCGGGGCTGCCCCACCCGCCTGGGCAGTTGCGGCAGGAGTGTCCTGTCCCCGGCACTCTCCACTTGGGCAGTGACATTGGCACAGTCCAGATGCGGGGCTGTTGCCCATTTTTCACTGTAAAATAGCTAGTTTTCTCTGTTAGACAGTCTCAAGGACGAGATTCTGTAAACATAGCTATGTTGTTGTAAAAATTATCTTTTTATATTCCTTTCCCATGGACACAGATCCTTTTGACGGACACTTCTTTTAACCACTCTAGTTAGAGACGGAAGTGTTAACTTTCTCCAATGATCTGTGATTTCTAAAAGTGTATATAAGAATTTAACGAAGGTGGGTTTGCCCCCTTCCGCCCTTTGCTCTGAACACAGCTCGGACTCCGGCTCTCATTAATTCTGCGCCTTCGGCTGATAAGCTGGGATAAGCCGTAATAACAGGCATCCCAGTAATACGGGGCCACCCCGCCCAACCCAGCAGGGGCAGCCCCACGTGACCGCACTGCATCAGGGGTACTGCAACAGAGAATGATGATGAATTGCAATGTGCAAGAAACTGGGCAAAGGGGGCAAGAGACCCGCATGGATGAACAATGAGGTCCTGTCATTACTCAAGCATAAGGAGGAAACACACAGGAGATGGAAAGAGGGTCAGACCATTTGGAATGAATATAGAGAGGTTGCCAGAGTACATGGAAATGAGACAAGGAAGTTATAGGCCCGTCTGTTCTGTGACAGTTCAGTCTTATACACATCTGTGCATTTTTATACATATATGTAATGTAACTTACAGACAGTTTGTGTGCGCTGAAAACATCCTCTCAGCAGGGATAGGCAGAGTTCTGCCTCCTCCTGACACCCAAGCCTGGAAACTAAGGTTTCCTGCAAAGATTTAAAGATGTCCATTCAATGTTGGCATAACGTCAATCCAAGACTATCCTACTATGGCAAATAACGACCAACCAGCCCTCTTCTTCTGAGTAGAGCATTAACAAAACCAAGGAACAAAGGCATTGTCTTATTTCACATAGTTGCTCCCTGAAGTACTAAGTGATTCCTATATACCACTAGTTTTGTGTAATTCTATTGAACTTCATTAATCAAAGTAAATGTCAAGCACAGGTTCTTCTTGATTCCCTTATTTTTGTGTCATTCTGCGTTTTGTCCTGCAGTGCAGGTGAGTAAAAGCCTGATGCACAGATGAAGCCCTTGAGGAAAAAGGTAAGAGGATGTAGGTGAGAGCTTTAGAAATGACACACAGAATTAAATATATATAGAGAGAAGATAAATAAAGATTCTATATTGGCTTAGGATGTGCATTTTAACAGTTTGATGGTGTTTGGACCATATATCACATTATTTTTTGAGGCTTACCTTTAGTAGCATGACTTCTTGACAAATGCCAGATTATTAAGATACATGGAATTTTTCAAGAGGAAATGACTACACTTCCTTGAGGCAGGCTTTTTTGGTAACTGTCAGCTGGTCTCTTTTTATCTGACTATTTGTGATGAACCACTTAGAGTGGAGGGAGAACAGAACAGCATTTACTTTATTCAGGTTCTAACATCAGAAGCAAATGGTATTCTATGGGCCTCAAAGGAAAGAAACTATTTACCACTCCAGGAGATTTTTCAGACAAGTCTTCCAGCAGCAAGAAAATCAGGGACAGAAACAATGCAATACTGCTTGATATTAAGGATGACATCAGTACAGTATTGGCAAGTGCCTGGAAAATCATAAATAACAGGGCATGAGGAAAAAAGGCAGTTGGAAAAAAATTCAGACAAATCAAAATACTCAATCACCCAGTGCCCCAGAGGAGCTGTGACAATATTATGAGAAGTCAGTCTGTATCTAGCATGAGAGACATGCAGAAAGAGGAATAGCTTTTTCATGATTACCAATTAGCTTATTTAATCTCAATAAATTAATATCATGTCTCCTCTGAATTTTTAGGTGCTTTGTGACCATTTTTACCCTCAACATGTGGAGTTAAAACAGCAGACAGATGGTACCTTCCAGAGTAAATAAAACATTGCAGAAAACCCTATTGTACCTCTACCAATATATTGACATGGTATGCGTGCTCGTGGAAACTGTCTGTGGTTGTTTCTGTCAACACTTTGCAGCCTGACACAGAAGGCTTAAGAGGTACAATGCTCATATACCTACTCCTGTTCATATAGCTACTTCATTAAAATTTGCAGTACAAACAAAGGGTATAAAATAATATATAAATGCTAAGCATAAGTATTAATGATTGTTTTGCTTACCTGTTTATGATTGGTTCAGGGAGCAAGAAGAGTAAACAAATGGATATTAAATTATAATTTTGTCAATTTTATCAATTTATTTTGTTGTAAAAACTTATTTTTTAAGAAAGAAAGCCAAAGTAAAGAAGAGGAGGTAGAGGACCAAAAATTGTGTCCTTAGTGAAAGACTTTTTGATGAGGCATTTTAATATGAGATTGAATAAGTTTATTTCATGTTTCCTGTGTTTCAAAGCGTATTTAACTATGTCCTAATTTCAAGTGTCTGTAAAAGAATAAACTGAAATTCAGCAGAAAACTTAAATGTCATTTCACATTGAGATATCTACTGTCAATGGATGAGCTGAGATAGTTGCAGTAGTGGCTAAACCTCTGTCACTGCAACTTGTCTAGCTTGATGACCTGGTCAGACAATTAATAGCAGATATGAGTTTAGGTCTGTGGTATTCAGGAAATAATTACCCTGCATTAAGAAAAAATTACTTTGATAAGCAAATTAAAACAGGCAAATAAGGAAGTCTATTAAAAAAAGGGCCCAACAAAGCAACACAATGTTTATCAATTAGAATTTTTTTTTAAATTATTTCTAATACATGGTGCAAATTGTGTCCTGGAGCAGTGCCCCAGTTTCACTGGAGTTATATCTGCTTGTAGTATTTAGCCAATGACCTATTTCAGTCCTTTCACCGTAGAAATCAAAGTACAGGATTATTTAATTCAAGGGCTAGCTGTGGCCTTTGATATGTAAAGATCCTACAGGTTAAAACTGTTCTGTTCCCCTTAGCAAGGAATTTGGAGAAGAAAAGGAGGTCATGGACAAAGGAACCTGATTTTTTAGTGCCTCTGCCAAGCAAAACAGTTAATGGCAAACAGGGAAAGAACAGACTAAGCAGAGCCTTGCCTGCCTCACTGTTGACCTTAGCAATCTCTGGTCTTTCTAACAATATGCTCCTCACTCAGCAAAATCCACCAAAGCATGAATAATTGCTTTACTTTTGTTTCATATCTTAAAAATGAAGCAACAGAGAAGTCATTAGAGGATATGACTACAAAAGAAATACCTCTGAAAGAGGTTGTCGTTGTTGTTTTTTGCCTGTGATTTAGGTGATGCTTTTTGGCCATTTGTATCCTTCTGGCTCCAGCTGTAAGTACTTGGTTAGGCCAAGCTGTGCAACTGATAGCAATAAAGCTTACACCCTCTGATGAGCAGCCCAGCAGGAGAGGATGGCACAACTCTGGTTCTTATGTGTGTGCATCTGCTTAAGTGCCTTGACAGTTTCAATGCAAAGTATGAAGTACTTTTAAAGGAGTCAACGGGAATTAGGGAAGCAGTGCCAGGACAGTGAAAGACTGATGAAAGTAACAGGAAGAAACATGCTGAAATAAAGATTATGAGTTGTCTTTCAATACAATAATTATGCTTGTGGGGAGATTCCATTTAGGCATGTGTGAAAGAAGTCACTCAAGGACAAATACATATGACCTGTACAGATAAAAAATGAGGTATCTGGCTTTATAGAAAATAAATTCTGATCCTAGGTTTAAAAGCAAAGCCTTTGTTGTTGTTATTAGTAGCCTGATTCAACTCACTGACTTGAAATTTGGAAGTTTCAGTCATGCTTGAGATTTGAGGAACCAAAGTTACTACCCAGCCATTTGTACTGAAATTGTTGTACTCAAATAATTGGCCCTGTGATACAGGATATAAAACTCTCTGTACCCAGTAGCCAATTGCTGTAGGTCCATTGAGGTTTCTGAGTGCATTTTTCCTTAGCGTCATTATCTCCTTAATTCTCTATTCCCTTAAAGCGGTTTTCTCAGTTCATAAATTAGCATATTCTTTGATTTGTTTCGTCTTTGTGATCTTTATTCGACTGCTGTGTATGAATGTGTTTGAGTATAGGCTGTGTTTGGTAGCATTTTTGCTCACTGCTGGGACACACACTTGCTACTTGGCAGATGACTGCTGGCATGCAGAATGATTTCCCTGAACTTTTCAGGAGTCCAACTAGCATACAACAGTGGCACAGAGGGTTCCACTCTAGTGAACCCCCTGAGCCATTCTTCACCAATGTGCAAATGTGCAGACAGCTTGGCGTAATTACAGTATGTATAATTATAAATAATTTTTGTTTATGGAGAATTAATATATGAGATGCTATTAATGTATGCAAAGGGCTACCTTTCCAATGGAAAGGAGATAAATGTTTATGAAGGTATGGGTTTGGTAAATATTTTCCAGTGGATGAATATGTATAATTCCCAATGTGCAGTGCAGAGAATATTCAGAGATATTAATCAATCATGGTGACAGTATGGCACTAATAACATTTCACTTGCTATGAGTTGTAAAGGTAAACCCTACACACAGAAGGACATGCTACTGAAAATATAGAAATTATGCAAAGAGCATGAGCAAGATTCTGGTGTAAAGTGGCATAGCTACATTAGATGATTGCATCTTAGTAACCTTCCATTTTAATTTGCATGATTTAGAGAATAATACTTTTTTGCATTTTAGTTACATAATTTTTAATAAATGGTCAGATGATATGTGAGGGAATTCTTAGTGGGGTTTGATTTTCCCTTACACTATCATTAAATCAGGAATTGAAATCAGTGCACTGTAGTCTGACTGTGTTTTCATCTGTGCTGATGGCAGTCATAAAAGAGTTTTTTGTGCTGGCAATTGCTCACCAATGAGACAAGTATTAAATTAATATTTGTCTTGTTCTCTGCACCCAAAGTTTTTTCATCTTGATAGTTGATCTTTCCAGTACCTAAAGTGGTCCTACTAGAAATCTGAAGAGGGACTTTTTACTGACAGGACAAGGGGAAATGGTTTTAAACTGAAAGAGAGTAGGTTTAGATTAGATATTAGGAAGAAATTCTTTACCCAGAGCATGGTGAACCTGGAACAGGTTTCCCAGAGAAAGTTGTGGATGCTCCATTCCTCAAAATGTTCAAGGCCCAGTTGGATCGGGCACTGAGCAAACTGGTCTTATGGGTGGCATCCTTGACCATGGTGGGGGGTGTGGAATTAGATGATCTCTAAGGTCCCTTCCAACCCAAACCGTTCTATGAGTCTATGATTCTTTATTCAGTCAATCACTTCGTTCTGCCTCTGTGGTATTTTTTTTCTTAAGGAAACAAAGTTCAAGGTATTGCATAGAGGAAATGTGTTTCTATATTCATTTGTCTCTTTCAGCTTCACACAGTTAAATCTGAAACCTCATAGTCTATTTTGATTCAGTCTGACACAGGGTTGTCAATCCCAGAGTATTGTTTTTTTATACCTCTCATAATAAGTTATGCAGAGGAAGAGAGCTTAAGAAGCTTACTTACTCTAAGACAAAAGACTGAGCATGACCTCAGCCTTTATTGGACTTCAGAGAATTAGTGCAGGAGTGGGAAAAATAACAAAATGTAGTAAATACTTCAACTCTCAGATAAATCATATAATCATATAGTCATAGAATGGCTTGGGTTGGAACGGACATTAACGATCACCCAGTTCTATTAGTGCTGGCACATTTGGGTCCCATCCTGGATCATCTGCTGGAAAGATTTCTGCAACTGTACCTTGTAATGTCCCATTAGCTATACCTGATTCCACAGAGTCTGTAATAGCTTTGTTTACCATCTGTTTCTCAGTGGGATCAAGCAATGTGTCCAACATAACTGTCAGGCCCCCCCA
>VZRZ01006453.1:150167-249248 GCA_013398175.1 Climacteris rufus
TGCCGGGCTCTGCCGGCACGGCTCGCTGAGATGACGTCATCTCCTGAGCCAGCCGCTCTGCGAGCGGCATTGTCATGGAGACTCAAGGGCCTGGGAGGGGAAGGAACACCGCTCCGCCTGTGGGAGGTTCCCTCCCCGCTCTCCTGGTGGAAAGCCCTGGCTCCCAGCTCCACGGGTCCCAGTTTTTATCTCAAATTCTGTGAACCCTTCGTTAAAATTTTCTCTCCTCTGTCCAGCTGCAGGGGCCGGGGAAGGGTTGTTCGTGGGTGCCTGGTGTTTGGCCAGCCTCAAACCACAACATTCTTGGTGGAGAATGCAGGCAACCCATGACACATCTTTATTCCTTTCAAATCCATTTCAGTCAATTCCAGGAGACATATCAAAAAACTTTGTGCATGAAGAGTCATAGTATGGCATGCTCAGACCAGAAGCAAGCTTTCCAGATCAAACTATAAAGTGCTCCAAGAAGACTGGTGCAGTAATCATTAATTAAGTTTATGACAGGGACAATTACACAAGGGAAGGTGGGATTTTAAGCATAAAGCTTTTGTTCCCAAGGCATCCAGTTGTTAACTTTTCAAAAGTAACATGACATTCAGAATTACTAAGTTTCTACAGTTCCTGTAAAATTCAGCTTGAAACTTTTAGAATTGGGCCTTAAATACAATATAAAGTACTCTTAGCACTTGAAGCCAAGATAATATGCATATTACACTGCAAATCTCTTTTTGGTGACCTTTTAGAATATATTATTTTATGCAGTTTAAGTTTTCTTTCCAAGTACAGCAAAAACTATTGTGAAAATTAGAATTTCTTATTTCATCTAGCAAACAAAAAGCTTATGGAATTCCTGACCATGTCCCCAAAAATCTAAGTGATTCTGCAGTAATTCTTAATCTGAACCTCATCATTCAATGATGAGTTATATTCCCCATAATCCCTGAATTATAAAATTTTGATTTCAGAAAAATTTTGCATCATCACAATTAAACACACAATATTGCTCTCAGTAGTCACTTTTGATTCATGCCTTTCAAAGCAGTTACGAAAGAAAGTTTTTATGCAGCAAATTGGGAAAGAGGCAATGTGACATAGAAAAGAGCACTAAACCAGTTCACTATCAAGGTAGGAATAAAATTAAGACAGAGGTCTAGCATGCTCATATACTGGACTATCCCTCTC
This sequence comes from Climacteris rufus, assembly GCA_013398175.1. Taxonomy (NCBI): domain Eukaryota; kingdom Metazoa; phylum Chordata; class Aves; order Passeriformes; family Climacteridae; genus Climacteris; species Climacteris rufus. Next base: position 151,350 of record VZRZ01006453.1, read on the forward strand.
TCTTCCATGTATATATGCCAGCAATAGTTGTTATAAAAGAAAAACAGGTTTAGTAAAGTCTTGAATGTCGTATTAGCTAATTATGCAAGCCCCTGCTTTGCTGCCACTGAGACCAGGAATAATCTTTTCAGTAATAATAGAGTTTATAGAGCTGATGTGAGGGCATATGAAATCCTTATGAAGGGCATTGGTAAACCTGTTCTATTATCCTCTTTTAACCCTGGTCCTCCAACAGAACAAGAGATCATTTCAGGTTTAAAAGAGGATAATCATGAAACCAGCCAAAAGAGTGCTTCACTTGCTGTGAGTGTCATTTAGTACTGAAGTCCTTCAAGATGGATAGAATGGCTTTCTTTGAAAATGTAGAAGGTAATTAGCAAACAAACAACAAAATTAGCAAAGATCAAAATGCCTTTATTAAAAAAAAAAATATAAAGAGCCAGAGCAAATAAGGATCAATTTTAGTAAAATATATGGTCTGGTATGAATGTCACTGGTCAGAGTTCAACACGCAGGTTAAAATCTTATGATTCAGGAGTAGTTTTAGCCAGAAAAATAGGAAGAAATGCCTAAAATGGAGCATTTTCCTAAATGGAGGACATTATTTTTCTTACAGAGAAGTAATTCACCTTCCTCTGAAATACCAAGTCACTGGTGAAGGCAGAATGCCTGATGTAAATAGTGAGAGATTACTGTCAAATATTTTGTTCCTAGATTCTTACTAGTGTAAAGTACTTTAAATTAGAAACCTCACTATAGCAAAAAAGTTTCACTCACATTTTCCTAATTCATATTCAGCTCAAATAAGCTGTTGAGATCTCAGGAAGTGAGAAAAGGAAAGAGGAGTTAAATCCATTCAAATTAACTCAGTTAATGCACGTTGAACAGTCTCAGGTTATTAAGAAGCATTACTGTATTGTCTGTTCCCACTTAACTGAAAAGATTGCATAAAACCTAGGTTAAGAGCATTCTCCGTCTTTCCCCTTTCTTCTGTTTGAATGCCACTTTAGAAAGCACCATAAATGCAATAAGATGGCATACAGAAAAATTGGGTAAGTCCAAAATAAAGAAAAATAGCAGGAAACATGGGTCTTTGCTTTATCTTTACTGGGAAATAAGGACAATCCTTTTTTAAGTACATTTTTATACACAGAAGTTCTTTTGTCCTTTACTGAAGATTCATGACCTGAAAAAAAATCACACTCCTTATGTATTCTGTCTCTTTGATATTGGTTGTTGCATCTAGATGATCTGCCAGTGACAAGTATGAGATTATGCTGATGTGCTTTGCACTTGGGAAAACTGTAAAGAAAAAGGGAGTTGTTGTGGATAACAGTGGAAACATCCACTGAAGGTGAAGAAGCGAAAGACTAAACAAATAATTAAATAAGGGAGGCACAAAACAGTAGAGAAAAAATTGTAATCAGACATCTTGGGTAACAGGGCCTCTGGCAGGGACTTTAAAAAATATGGAATGAAATTAGAAATGGAAGAAGTACTAAAAATTACTAGAGGTGTTAGAATTTACATATATAAAATTTTCTGTGATTTGTCCAAACTCCCTAAAAGGTGCTTAGTGCTTTTGTGCAACCTGAGAAGAAATCAGATAAAATACTACATAATTAAAAATTGTAGTGTTCCTACGTGATCTTTCCTTGCTCCTGAAGTGAAAGACTCTTCCATATGCCCAAGTCAATAGATTACATTTCATTTGCTGGATTGTTGGACAATTTCCATCCTTTTGACCCTCCAGCCTACCTTTGAGGGGGGCACACTGAAGTCAAAGTAAAGTGTACTCTTTGCATTCTACTGAAATAAAAAGGAAAAATGGTCTTACAAATCCCAAAGAAATCAGTCAATTGAAAAAGAAGCAAGCAAGTATAACTAGTCTTTTAGTCACCTTTACCAACACACAGAGTTAACCTCAAAGGCCATTCTTCAGTCAAAAAAAATGCAATGTTTTTTCTCTCCCTCCTCAGGTTCACTGGCATAACTATATGTAAAGTGTCTTATTTTGTATTTCTTGGTCTTTTTTCATCATATTCTCTGATCTCTTTCTTTAAGCCTTTAGCAGTAGATCTGCAGCATACAGGCAGGCGCAGCTGAACACACTGGCTTTTGCGAAGTGAATGCATATATTGGTTCTGGGTTTTCCCAGTCACTTCTTTCAAGAAGAAAGAAAGGAAAGGGTCTTATGTCACAATCTTTAAATCACACCTTCTTTGTTACAATTATTACAAGGTCTTTGATAATACTTTGACATTTATGTAGCATGTTATACCCAATAATCAGTGCTCCCTCTTTGGTATACATTGTGAGACATACAATAATCCTTAAATTGATCTTTTTTTAAATACTCTTTTATTGCTTTCTCAAAGCTCTAGATATTGTCACAGAAAAACACTTTTTTTCTTAGACAAATAAAGGTCACTCCCTTCTCAGCCAACCTCTATGCTCACTTCAAAATATAAAAAATTTGTATGGTGATTAAATAAAGATGCAATGTTTTGAACAGTGTTCACACTGTTAACTTGCTCTTCATTCAAATGACATTCATATATAGGACAGTCAAAATGAAAAATACCTATGTGAACAGACTTTCTAAACTATTAACCCTATAGTCCACTGTACCTTATGAAACAATATTCCAAATTGCAAATGCTGAAATGAAGAATATTAGAGTATTTTTATTGTTTCTTAAACATTAAAGATCTTGTCTGTGCATCACTAACTTTGTACTTTTAAAAGATATTAAAAGTCGTAGTTTTGGGCAGATATTCTTTAATTATCCACAAATTATCAAGACTACTAAGACTATTTTTGAAAAATGCCTGACTTTTCCTTAAAGTGCTGAGGAAGCTTCTTCTGGGAGGAATACAATTGTTTAAGCACTGTGCCTAGTAGCAGGAAAGTCTTGGAAAGATTGCCGAGAACATTTACTGTCTCTTTATTTTCTACAATAGAACTTAAAGGAGATTTGGTGAAGTCACATCTCTACCAGTGGCAAAGTTGTTTTATCTTTACAGTCCCTTTATGAGTAAAGGTAATCAGTATGTGAGGGGTCTTTATTATTTTTTTCCCTCATGGAACTTGTGGTAAGAGTGATCACTTATTTTTGTTTTGGCCAAAAGTTTTAGGGGGCTATTTTAACTTTCTTTCAAAATTAAGTATTTTTCAGATTCAAATTCTAAGCAGAGACATTTTAAATTAGAAAACAAATTATGGGTTTTCACTTGTGTGTGAAAGCCATTCATTGATAAGCCATGTCATTACTTTCTGCAGTGGTATTCAGTCAGCTGGAAGACTCCTTCACTTCAAGAAAAAAAAAAGTAATGAAAGTTATTGAGTTATCTCCTTCTATTTATTTTCCATTTGAAACTGTAAACTTTCAGGAGTACAGGTTTTCTACCACCTTTTGATTTTGCTGCACTAAACGTATTAGTATTGAAATCTGGTTTTGAAATTCCTGGTGTTTTTCTAACAAAAATAATTCCTACAGTGGCCATTCTGAAGCCAGAAAACTTCAAGGATATCTGAGCTGGAATTACTAGTTAACCACTCAAGGCATATGAAGCCTGGTTTGCAGCCCTATCACTACAGTTTTCAAAATCATGTAGTTAGAGTAAGAATGGTATCCTTCCTGAATTGCTGTGAGGTTTGTTTATTGCAGTTTTTATGTTGTTTTGTTTTTAAATAAGAAAGAAACCCAGAATATAATGATCACTAGAGAAATTAAAAGCAAGTGTGACATGCAGAATGAGCATGTTCTCTTACGTATTAGAAATTATAGATTTTTCTTCCTCTTTTGTATTTTTTTCTCTTGGCAATATTTTCCTTTATTTTATCCTTAACAAGTGTACATAATAAATCCTTTCCAGAATGTCTTACAGGTTTTCAATCCTTTCTTCTTTCCACAGTAACTTCCCTTTCTCCTTCTTTACAACTTCAGAAAATTTGAGTTTGGGATAGAGAGAAATGCAATCAGAGAGATTAAGGCAAGCAGAAAGGTGACATTTTGAATTGGTCTGCTGTCTTTTAGCCGCGAGTCCCATCTGGAAGTTCACATCACTTCTATGGTTTCTGAAATACAATTGTGAATTTAAATTATCTTTAGAGAGTATTCCCCTAAGTGACAGCATTTGACATTTTCTTAAGACAAGGAAGGGCTAAATGAGGAAGATATTATTTGGGTTACTTTATGTCTTAGCACTGACAACAAAATTAAATTGCTCACATCACTGCCACAAAAACAGGGAATTCAAAGAAGAATGGGGTATAACATTTGCAATTTTTATATGTAGTACTCTAAAATTAAAGCTATGGACAGAGAAGACCTGGATTCAATTCTTATCACTTACCAATCTTCACAGCCTCGAAGAAAGGAAATAGCCTATCATATTTCTTGTCTCTTCAACAGTAGGGTCGTATTTCTGGGACATTGTTAACATTTCTCTGTTTGTATCTGATCTGTCTATAGGCAAACAGTGGGTTAGAAAGTCATATCATGTTCAGTAGCAAGTTAATAATTTTTTTCATAAATATACAAGTGTTTGCTTCTCTACCTCAACAGCTTGGTCACTTAGAGGAAAAGATCCCAACATGAAACAGCATTTTGTTTTGCTAAAATAGTATGTGATATTAGCCAAGCGACCAATTCCTAGCAAAACTGTAGCACAAGCTTTGCTATTTCTTTACTGCAATATGTATCTAATCCTTTGTGTCTCCTACTCATCAACTTATAAATTCGTGTCAGGAGACAGTATAAATTTGTTTGAAGTTTCTTGGAACCCAAACAGGAGTTTTGATACTGTTCAAGTAAGTCCAAAATAATATTAAGAGAAATTACTTTGTGGATTTATTAATTGTACAGTGTAGGAAAATACCTCTCAAGAGCCAATAATACTCTTTCAAGTTCCAGAGTACTAACAAATCTCAAATTTTGCTGAGTTCAAGTTCCACAGAGAAGACATGTTGGGGTGAAGCCATCTAAAAACAATAAAAAGGAAAACCGGATGCAAAAACCATGTCAAAAACTAAGAAAGATAAAATTAAAAATTAACGTAGGAAGAGAGAGGATGAAGACTAGAGAGTAAAGTGAAATAAATGAGCAAATACACTTGTCCAAATTTGAGAGTAACAGGAAGAATGCTGTATCTTCCCTGCTGGGTGCATGTGAGCAATTAGTAAATTTCACTGAATGTTTTAAATTCTCTACCACAGCATAACTATGAATTGGTCTTGCTAAAGAAGATGACAGAATGCAGATTACTTGACTAGCTCATGAATATGCTTTTGTAGATACAGGTTTCGTGCCAAACTGTCGTGAGTTTAATTGAATGTACTCATTTAAGGACACAGTTAAAAAAGGGTCTAAACAGATAAAACCCCAGTTACTCAGAGGCAACTAGGCCAAGACTAAATCTACAGATAATGCCATACAAATATGATAAATCTGAGATTAATGCTTGCAAACATTTGTGCTGTTGAGGAGAAGCAGCACTTGGTTCCACAAGGGAAAAGGAACTGAGGGTGAGAGCAGGGCAAGGCAAACCCCCTGTAGTACAGCAAGGGGAGAAGAACCAGACAGCTTCTGCCACAGTCCAGTGATCACCATACAAGACCAAAGCAAAATCCAAGATCAAGCTAGGAAGTCAGTAAGACAAGCAAAGTCCTAGGAAATTTTATATACCCTAGATAAGCTAAAAAATCTTGTGAAGAAGCCTAATGTCATAAAAAGCTTTTAAAATTAATTTAGAACCAGGATTTTTAAAAAGATGAGAAGCATATAGGCGAGGATGATAAAGCCTGGGTTTTCTAAAAGCACTGACAATTTCTGTGACCAAGCAATCCTAAAGAACTTGTAGATCATGGGACATGAAAGAACATTTGCCAATGAGTACACAATTGAGTAAAATGCAACAATAAGACTAAATAAACAATTTGACACTTCCTGGCATTTAACATTGGCTTTTTGCTGTATAATACATTTCAAAAATTATTGAGGAAAGTGCTTGAATAATGTTATAGTGTGTGGATTATATAGAATTATTCAGAATAGTAAAAATTTCACCTATCAAATAGCTGAGCAGGATCTCCTAATGTTATAGGATAGCTCAATAGAATGAAAATTGAAATTCAAAATTGATAAACTCACAGTGTATTGGGAAAATAATGCTAATAAACAATGCCAGCTCCCAAATAGCTATTTTAATTGAGAAAAATATGTTCAATTGAATAATGGCAATTCTCATTTTTCCATTGTACAAGGCAGTCCATAAACTCAAAACAATGGACAATTTTGGTGCTCAGCTACTTCCTGAAGCATCATTTTTTCTCCATGACAGTGCGCAGTTGAATAGCAATCCAAAAAATTTTGTCAGCAAAACAGCACAATTGGTAATTAGCAGTAATATTTTTTTCATCCCTAAGAGGGTTACATCTCACCAGGCTGCCCACGATTTAGAAGAATCTACTGTATGTTACTATACAGAAATAATAATAATAAAGGCAAATAAGACAACTTTCACAGAGCCCTGCTCCCCAGACTACCCTCAGCAGAGTAAGTGATTTGAGATCTGCTTCAAGACTGGATATCCTCTACAAGGGTAAGTTAGTCCAGGTTACAGGTTTTGGAGTTGAATCAGAAAGTGAGAAGAGAGGGAGTAAGGGAGAACAAGATGCATACCAAGTATATGAAAATATTCAATCTAGAGGAAGGAAACATTTGCAGGAATTAATAGGAATACCATATGCATACACCTTCCTCAGAATTAGGTACACTTATTTGTAAATTTATTTTTTAATGAATAATTGAAACTGTACAATAGTGTACTTTTCTACAGTTTTTAAAATTTGGAATTGACTCAATAATAAAATAAAATATTCTTCAAATGCATGTTTTTGGCTAATGGGATAAAACTTACTCTGAGTTGTGAAGAGAAAATTCCTAGAAAAATACAACTTAATTCATAACGAATGCTCATCTTTGGAAAATTATATTTGAAAATATTTAGATCAGAGTATTTTATAAGCAGGATTCTGAAACATGATTACAAGCAATATTTATATGGTTTCCATGTGAAATAAGAATTTCCCTCCTTTGTTAATTTTAATTAGAAAACGGGTTCTGATTCACCTATTTGCTTCCTGCAACATGGACAGTGGTGCCTCATCCCTAAATGACCTTGAATAGCATCTCAATTTCAGAAATTAGACAGACCAGAAGTGGGATGGCCTAATATTATGGTTTATGTTCAGCCAGCAGCCAAGCCCCAAACAGCTGTTGCTTGTGAGGAGATCCCACCATCGAGATCAGGAAGTGGATCAGAAGGGTAAAAGCTGGAGAACTCAGGGGCTGAGATAAAGACAGTTTAATAGGAAAAGAAAAATATGCACACTGTCCTGGCTGTGTCTCCTCCCAGTCTTCCATGCACGCCCAGTTTCCTTACCAGTGTTGCAGTAGGAAAAGCAGAAAAGGCCTTCACATTCTATAAGACCTGATAAGCAATAACAAAAAATCTCTATATTATCAACACTGTTTTCAGTACAAATTCAAAACAGCCCCATACCAGCCACTGTTAAGAAAATTATCACAGGCAAAAGAAGCATGCCTAAAAAGCCAGTCCATATCCCAAAGATAGTACAGATTTTCAACCCCATTGGACAGGAACTGCTAAAATAAGCAAGACAGCTTGACATGGGGCATAATGAGCAGAGAAGTGTGCTACTTTTAGATGACAAAGAGCTTTAATCTCCCTTGCTGGCCATTAAAATTTACAGAAAGGAATGTTTTAATGTTTAACAACAGAATTAAGTTGCATAGGCAATGAACAAATGGCAGCTACAAGAAGCATCAGTTGCCAAAAAGAATCTGTGCAGGACAGATGAATCGGACTTCACTGGAGACCAGTTATCATATTTTTAAGTTATATTTGATCTCTTCACCCTCACATAAAGGCAATTTTTATGTTTTCAAAAGCAGCAGGATATTGTGCTTTACATGATATTCAGGACACATAAAATTAGTCCTGCCCATATTAAATGTTTAATTCCAGTCACTTAATAATTTTATCCTTGTCAGAGTAAATGCACAAAATTCACTTTACTGCTTACAAAAAAACCACTAACACATTATGAAACTGGAGTATTGGCTTGAAACCTAAATAAATAAAGCAAAACTGCAACTTTTATGAAGAAAGGGATGTTACTATTTGTCAATCGAATTAATTATGCCAGTGCACACTGGTAAGCAATAAAAACCAAAGTATTCCCCTGTTGGATCATTTCTCATATATTGTTACTGTCTGGCTCCCAGGCTCAAGAGTCTGACAATGCTGTGAAAGACTGTGAGATAAACTCAGTTTCTTTTGTTAAGGTTCAGCATGAAGAAGATTTTTTTAAATTCTAATTCACTTGGATGTGCTTCTTAAGAAACTTGACTGTAATTAGAATCTGAAGTGAAATTTATACCATTGACTTACAGACTTACTGTCTGTGACAAAATGACTTGGGAATAGAAATGGATTTCTATACCCTGAAAATTATTTTTCCATTCTTAATCATAATTAACCTGAAGTGACTCAATTCCTCTTGTGGAAAAACAAACAAAATCCCTGTTCCAATTACTACTCAGACAGATCCTGACATACTACAGAAGAACTCAAATTCCTCAGACATCAGCTTCTTCATGATAAAAATGCTTCTTCATCACTTGCCTTTGTATATAACTGAAAGGAAAAATAAAAATCTTTTCAGAATATTTGTATCTATTTGTATTTGAAACTGTCTTGTGATTGTCTTCAAACTTCCACACTTGGACTGCTGAACTATGCCCCATACACAGTCAGATTTGATCTGGACTAATTCAAAGGAATTTACTTTAAAAACTAGACTGGTTAGCTGACTAGAAAATCAGACCCAGGCTGAACAAAAATCCAAACAAACTAATGTTTTGGAAAACTTCACCAAGATTCTACCAGAATATAGATAAAGTTTTCTTCCAATTCTGATTAGATTTACCTTGATCTGAGGTCAATCAGTTCAGTTCAGGTCAAAGTATTAGCAATACCTTTTAAAAGAATGTAAGAAAGTATTAATGATGAAAAATAATCCCTAGAATCAGTAAAATTAAACACAATTGGTGCATCTGAAGTAGATACACAAATATGTTGACCTCTTTTCAGCAAGGATTTAAAACAATCTGCTGCCTGTACATTATGTAAATGTGAGCTCACTGTTTAAATTACCTGTGGTGATCTTCAGCCAACAGTGAATAAAATGTGGTAATTATATCATATTGATATGCACACTCCAAGAGCAAGAGTTATTTTCAAAGGTTAATTATTTACCTAACCCCTCTCTCTTCATCTTTTGTACTCACACAGCTCAGTTTTTGCAAAAACCACATGGAATAAGGGTTATTTTCTTTACTAGTAAAATTACACCATCAAAGAATATGAGGGCTACATTTCACAAAAAGGTACTAAGGATGACTGTTGAACACGGAATGCATTCAAAATAATGCAGGTGGGAAGAGTACTAGAATTTGCACATAACGTGGTAGCATAAGATATTTAAACATAACCTAGTAACATAAGGTATTAAAATAATCTAATTTTTTAGCTATTAGATACTGCACCTATGAATGCATGTCCAGTTTTTGCATGCACTTTTCTGACAGTAGTCTGAAACTGTATTTAGAAAAGTGAAGACAGGAATGGTGCTGTCTAGGAAACTAGAATTCAGAATATAATTAAATAAGACAATAATCAGAATTTTATTTCCACAAATAAAGGTTTAATATTCACTACTTTTAGTCAAAACTGTACTTAGTCTTATGAATTGATAGTCTTGTGAGGGTTCTTTTTCTTGGCATTTAGGATCATAGGATCATCAAATAGTTTGGGCTGTAAAAAACCTTTAAAGGTCTTCTAGTCCGACACCCCTAGCAATGAGCAGGGACATCTTTTACTAGACCAGGTTGCTCAGAGCACCATCCAACCTGACCTTAAATATTGCAAAGAATGGGGCATCTATCACCTCTCTGGACAACCTGTTCCAGTGTTTCACCACCCACACTGTAAAAAATATCTTGCGTGTATCTAGATTGAATCTATCCTCTTTTCGTTTAAAACCATTACCCCTTGTATCATGGCAGGACCTGCTAAAATGTTGGTCTGCATCCTACTTACAAGCAGTCTTTAATATCGAAAGGCTGCAGTAAGGTCTCCCCAGAATCTTCTCTTCTCAAGGCTGAAAACCCCTACTCTGTGAGCCTGTCCTCATAGGAAAGATGTTCCATTCCTCTGATCATTTTTGTAGCCCTCCTTTGGACCCACTCCAACAGGTCCATATCTTTCTTGATACTGAGGACCCCTGAGCTGGATGCAACTTCAGGTGGGGACTCATGAGAGTGGAACACAGGGAAGATTCACCTCCCTTGACCTGCTGGTCACGCTGGTTTGGATGCAGCCCAGGATATGGTTCTCTTTCTGGTCTTTTCATGGTCATGCACATTGCCAACTCTTATCCAGGTTTTTTATCTACCAGCACCCTGGTGTCCTTCTCTGCAGAGTTGTTTTCAATCCCTTCATCCCCCAACTGGCATTGATATTGGGGCTTACCTCAACCCAGGTGCAAGACCTTGCACTATAGTGGCATAGAGGTTATAGAAGTGGATGAAATATGAAAGACATTTTAAAGACAATGAGGGGGGAGGAAAGAAGTTTTGAAATATTTTGGACTTATTTCCATCATTTCCAGAAAACAAATGTATAAGGAATTAATTTCTCATGGAAAGAAAAAAATTTACACTGTATATGTTTCAGAGAAGGAAAAAAAAAGCAAGGTTTTAATTCCAAGAAGAAGCAGCATTACATTTTTCAAAAACTTTTTTACTTCTATTCCCAGAGACTTACAAAAGTGCATCTCTCACTAGTTTGGGGTCAAATGAATATTTTCTTCTCTGTTTTGAGGGTAGCAGATGGAAAGTTGGTTTATTTTGTATAAATTCTATATCTTTTTCAGTCTATTCAGGACAAGTTGGAAGAATAGCTCTTCAGGACTTTTTCTCCTGGCTCAGCATAGTTCCAATGTTCTTTAATAGTTTTTGACGATTACTTTTCAAAGGAGAATAAATTTAAAGCAACACTGTTCCTTAAAACCTGTTGACAAAATGAGCTCAGGGATTCTGGAACTGAAACCCATGCCAGAATTTCTAAGGCAAAAGCAGCATTGAGACACTGCAGGTCCATTGAAAGTCCATAGGAGTTAGTCACCTGAGGGCCATTTGAATGTCCATCCTGAAATCTTAATAGAGAGAAACTACACCAAGCAGTCTATCCCCATTTTCTCATCATGCAGATCATTTTCCTTCCACATCAATAAGTTTAAACCTTGGTAGAACTACTCCTGGAGTATACATTGTGTGCAAAAATTCTGCTTTCTCTTTCACATCTCAGGCTGGATTCTGAAATGTTTTAATCATTTCTAGTAAATCCAGCAAAATGCAAATAAGTGCATTGATATTTTATAAATTCTTTCTGAAGAATCTTAATCAAGGCCAATATAAATTAAATTACTGAACTTGCAGAAGCCATTTAGTATACTTTACACATTATTCATTTAAACATTATTCATTTAAAATGTACATTTCTCTCAATCAAAGTTATCTGATCAAAGAATATTAGAAATACTGACTGGAAGGGACCTCTGCAAACCTCTCATCCAAACCTTCCCTTTAAGTGTGACTACATTCAGCATTAGAACAGATCAGGCATGGCTTTGTCTAGAAGAGGTGGGTCTAGAAAAGTTTCAAGGACAAAGGCTCCACCATCCTCTTTCAGGAACCTATTCCACTGCTGCATTACTTTTGACTCCGAAAAGATAGTTTAGCTCCATCCACTTTGCAATGCACTTTCAAATAGATCCTGTGGACTTCTCTATGCCAGATTAAACAATTTACCTCCTGATTTGCCATATTCCATAATTCCTGATTGTCTTAGTTGCCTTAGTAGCCTTCTGCTGAATCCTGTCCAGTTTCTCAAAATTTTTCTTGAACTAGGGAACCAAATATTGGCTGGGTTATCCTAAATGTCACATCATTACCTCTAAGCAGAATAGTATAATATAGTCCTTTGTTCTGTTAGTCACATTTCTATTAACTTTTCCACAACTGTAGTTGCCTTTCACACTGTTGGTTTATGTTTATCTTGTTTTTCACCATAACACCTGGGTCCTGTCTGTGGGCTGCTAGTCAGTCAGTTGCATCCCAACTGGTATCATCAATACATTTGGGGTTTTTCTGCCTCACATACAGAATATTCACTTTCTTTTTTGAGCTTTATCAATTGTCGCTGGCCTAATCCTCTAGTATTGCAAGATCCCTTTGATCTGAAGTTCTGCCATTTGTTACAGAGCAATCTGTGTCATCACACAGGTCACTGATTAAGGTGTTGAGAAACAAGGGCCTCCTGGCTTCTCCCATTCATTATCAGTTATCAACTGGACATGGAGTGCACTTTTAACTGTGAGCCATATTCTGTAGTTATTAGTTGTCTGTATAGTTATTACAAGTCTCAGCAAACTCACCAGATATTTTCCTTCTGTTCTTCTCCTCGTTTAAAACCAATTGATCTCATCTAGACTTCTGGCAGAAAGATTATGGATATTATCCGAATTTCTTGGAGGAACCTCTTCTTCCTTCTGAATAAATGTTTCCATTTTTCTAGTTATTGGCATGAAGGCTAGCAAGTAATAGTCCTCCTAAGAAATTTAGTTTGTTTTTCACTTTTAAAGAAAACGGATTAGGTAGAAATTATGTAGAAAATCCAGGACAACATGACTTTGTGTCTCTGATTCAGATAGGCACCAAATAGAAAAGCTTGAGAACTTCTGAACTTTCTTAAAGCTGATTAAATGTACTGAGGAAATAAAATGCTAGATATTGTCATTTCCAGAAACCTAATAAACAGAGCGGAATCAATGAAGCCTGATTTGTCAAAGGAACAAACATTTTAGTAAGGTGAAAAGCCTCCAAAATAAGTGAATCTAACTGTGACTACCGATCTTTGTGATCACATTAATTATGTGTCTTATAAAGGGAAATGAAAATAAAAGCTCGTTTGTTTCACAAGCAGTTGGATAGGTGAGACCTCAAAATGTGAACAGAGTGCATGTTCCAGATAAGGATTGAAAAGAGCACTCTAGGCTAAAAGTAGTTCATTTTCCCTAAATGGACAGGGACAGACTATACAGAGGCTTTCCAGGAGACAGTTACAGAAACAACCAAAATTAAGTATAATTGTTTTTATTTTCAGAGGGATAAAAGCTTCATGATTTAGTGTCTCGGAACCCATCAGAATTAGGAGGGCAGTGAATTCACCCTATAAGTGTACCTGCAAGTATTAACAAAGCCCTAACTACCTTGTGCCAGAGAACAAAATGAGAACTGTCTCTGAACTTCAGTAATTAAGCTATAAGCATATAAGAATTCTACTAGGAAGCTTATAGCCCAAAGAATTATAGATGTGTTAGTGATAAGCTTTTTATATTGATGGATTCTTACAGTATTTCTACCTCTGAATTTGCAAATAACAGAATAATTTACTAATTATTAGCTTCTACAAAATGAAATGAAGAAGATATACTTAATGTATCTTGTGTTATCATGGCTTTTAACATTCAAGGATTCAAGTTTTTAATCATAAAAATTGTTAAAATTGAAGGTCAGCTACCTAAGCACCTGAATCTAAGGAATAAGGCTGTAAGGATCTAGATTGCAACATCATAGTAGGGTCAGTTCTGCACAAGCAAACCCATACTTAAGCTCCAAGGCTTAGCTTGTCTGGGATCAAATGCTCTGTCATGAAGATTCTACAGATGTGCAAATACTTGTGCATGTATATTAAGTTCATTGACACTGTAAGTGTCTCTTTAACCAAACAGAGTGATGTTCATGGCCACAATTTGCATAGATGCTTGGGATGGTTTGATAAGTTTGGGGGGTCTAGCTTTTTGGGTGTGGTAGGGGCCAAAAGATGGCTCCTGTAAGGACCTTCCAGAAGCTCTCACAGATGTTCAACCAGGGCCTATCTCAGATGGCTTTTGGGAGATTGATGTGCTGTTTTCCACAGGTGGGCCAATTAGGAAGGACAGAAATGCCTCTGCGACAGTATATTTAAGAAGCAATCTCTGTAGTACGCACACGCGTGCCATATAGTCACGTAGGTGTAGGTTAGGCAGAGGAGAGGGAGTATAGCAAACAACTGAGAAGAACAACTGAACCATCAGATATGAAAGCCAGCAAACGATGCCAGTCTGCCGAAGAAGAGGGGCGATGGGGAAGGAGGTTCCTGCATTGTCGGAACTGAGACATTCTCATGGCCCGTGGTGAGAAATTTTAATCAAACTTGGAGCGGAGATGGTGCAGAAGGGAGTGAACTCCCACAAGAGTTGCTGTGTCTGGTGGGGACCAAGGACTTTGCTCCTGAATCAAGAAGGGAGTCAATTAAGTTAAAAGAAGACTGGTTTTATTCCTACCCTAAGAGAGAGACCAGCCCGATGGGGGAGGATGGAGCAGCTGCAGTTTCGGGCGGGCTGCACGCCAACTTCTGCAAACCTTGCCATGTTGGCAAAGGAGAGAAAGAGACCCCTCCAGCTATAATTGCTAAGAAGAGGAAACACCTGAGCATCTGAGGACTAAACTAATTAGAGAAAAAACCCCTCCCCAGGTTTCCCCTTATAATCTGGGAGCAGAGAGGGCTATGAGACTGTTGGGGGGGGGGGTTGCGATGGAAGGACAGCGAAGGAAGAATGTTCAGGAGATGTTCCTTTATTTTTGCTTCCTCCTTTGACTCTGTAATAAATTCACTTTATCACTTAGAAGCACTGACCTTGTCTCAGCTTAATTTTGCTCCTCTGCCAGCATTTCTTATCATGGTTTAGTAACACAGTTCTGCTCAGAAGGGGAAAAGAGCAGTTCTAGTGGGGCCTTGACTGTTGGCCAGGGCTAAACCACTACAATGTTTGATAAAGGACAAAGATATTCCATGAAATAAATACATCATTGATGAATGGTATCTGTCAGGAGGACACGTGATACAGGAGAAAGAAAACAGATGGGCAACTCCAGTAAGGAGAAAGACTGCAGAACAGACGTAGGTTCTTAGGTTTACTGTTACTCTCTGATACCCTTGGTATCAATCTGAGGAACAGAATAAAGACATGTGTTGGACAAATATTTTAAAAAGTCAGAATAATAAGAAAGGATGAATGAGACTAGTTCCTGAAAGTCATAAAAACTGTCTAGCGAGCAGTGAGCCAGGAGACAAAGCTTACAGCTCCAGGGGGAGGTGGAGATGCAAAGCAGGAAAAAAAGAGTGGGCTACTTGAAAAATAGTGGCTTCCTCAAGTATATGGCTATTAGCGGGATGCCTGTTATTACGGCTTATCCCGGCTTATCAGCCGAAGACGCAGAATTAATGAGAGCCAGAGTCCGAGCTGTGTTCAGAGCAAAGGGCGGAAAGGGGAAAACCCACCTTCGTTTAATTCTTATATACACTTTTAGAAATCACAGATCATTGGAGAAAGTTAACATTTCCGTCTCTAACTATATTGGTTACAAGAAGTGTCCGTCAAAAGGATCTGTGTCCATGGGAAAGGAATGTAAAAAGATAATTTTTACAACAACATAGCTATGTTTACAGAATCTCGTCCTTGAGACTGTCTAACAGAGAAAACTAGCTATTTTACAGTGAAAAATGGGCAACATCTCACCCTTTTTCATTTAAAAAAAAGAAAAAAAATGAACGAACAAAGTTCAGACTCTGCTAGTGGAAGGACCATCGAAATGATCCTCCACGTCATCCCCGTACGGGCCACCAGTTATTACCGGGATGCCTGTTATTACGGCTTATCCCGGCTTATCAGCCGAAGACGCAGAATTAATGAGAGCCGGAGTCCAAACTGTGTTCAGAGCAAAGGGCGGAAAGGGGAAAACCCACCTTCGTTTAATTCTTATATACACTTTTAGAAATCACAGATCATTGGAGAAAATTAACACTTCCGTCTCTAACTATATTGGTTACAAGAAGTGTCCGTCAAAAGGATCTGTGTCCATGGGAAAGGAATGTAAAAAGATAATTTTTACAACAACATAGCTATGTTTACAGAATCTCGTCCTTGAGACTGTCTAACAGAGAAAACTAGCTATTTTACAGTGAAAAATGGGCAACATATGGCAATTTTCATCCTACCCTGAGGCTTAGAGCTAGGATTAGCTTTAGGGTTTTGACAAGGGGTCATAGAGAGATAAAGCCTGGAGGTCCAGTTACAGTGAGATTGAAAAAGGGATGCCAGAAGAAGCATAAACTCTACCAAGAATGTTTCCTGACTTCTTCCTCTATGTTATGGAAGCCGGTTTTGGATTAAGCTTCACCTCACCTCGCCCAAAAGACTGCTCTTCCAAGTTCCACCTCAGAGATGAATCGCTAACAGGCTAGAGCACCAAGTGCCAGTATTCTGGCGCAGCTCCACATGGCGTGGGGTAGGTAATGCAGCAGCGAGAACAAAAGGCAGGAGAGATCCTTCCATATGAATTATTTATTTCCTGAATGGGTGGAACAGAAGAACGCGGGATCAGAGGGAACACATAGTTTTAAGCAAGGGGAGTAAGGGGTGGAGAGGGCAGCAGAGTCCAACTATCGGGGGCAATGGGGCAGAACTAAGGTGGAGTGGCAGGGCATGAGCCAACAGGGAAAAGGGTAAGCAGAGAAGGAGAGCTGGGAGCCAATGGGGGGATGATCCGTGCAGGAACTGTCCTGAGCCGAACCATAACAGGGAGAAGGTGGTGGGGGGAGAGTAGCTGGGACAGTCTGCGGATTCCAGGCCACTGCAACAGAATGGGGATGCAAAGGGGCTTCTAGGCAGCACAAACTTCTCAGTAGCTTACTACTCTAGGAAATCATTCAGATTAGGTTTAAAATTAATCTTCAGGTGACATGGAGCTGGAAAGGTACTGACAGAAACCCTACAAGCTATAGTTTCTTCTTTACTTCTAACCTGCCTCTTCACTAAGCACTTGCTGGGGCTTTACTGTACTGTTTGTAGCACTGGCTTGCATCACAAGATGGATGTTCCATCCTTGCCTGTTGCTGTATTGTGGGCCTGGGCCCCAACTGGAATGTTACTGCCTCTCCCTGCCTTGCTGTCTCACTTAGCTTCTGTTTCCCTTTACATTAATTAACTTAATTAACTACTGCTCAGTGCAGTTTCATTAATGTTTTGAGGTTTATGCCAAAGCCAAGAATGTGGTCTCAATGAACATTTTCAAATACTTTTTTCGCATTCATCATGGATCTCATTCCCTCCTTTGGAAGCTCTTCTGCACAGCCCTTCCACTTTGAGCAGGAGGATTTCCTTTGGTCTCCCAAGATTTGCCCTCAGGTGGGCAGATACAGACTGAAGTTTTAGTAACAGCTGCTGGACCATACCAGGAATTCACCACTGTGACAAAAACATAGTTTGGATGCATTAATCTATTTCCTGGATTGATGCTGATGGATTTTTTTGCTTTTTCTACTTTTCTATATAGGAACTCCTGTAATTTTCCGCTGTAGTTGTTTAGTAACTTGTAGGCAGTAAACCCCATACCCCAGACAAAGCAGAACCCTTATCGCCCCAGTATCCCTGAGTAGAAAACATTCCATTGTCCTATGACGATTTAAATACGAAAGTTATAGAGAACCCAATGAAGATTTAACACATACAAGCACTCTATTAACTCTAATTGGAAGATTTTTGCCAACTATGTTAATTCACAAAACCTATGATAGATACCAGACAGACTGCTGCATTGTTGGAGACTTTTCAACACCTTTTGTCACCTTTTCTCAGCTTGGGGCCATTGTATTGGTGTGGTGGGGAGGGTCTTTTGGTGGGGCCCTCCCCCTACTTCTGCAGTTTGTTCTCGGACACCCTCTGAAATAAAGGTGTTGCCCTGAATTTTGCAGTTCTGGATGTTATCATTCTTTTGTAACTAGCTCTCAGACATTCTCTGTAAACATAGCCATGTTATTGTAACGGTATCTTTTTATTTACATTCCTTTCTCCTGGGCACAGAAGTTTGATGGACAGTTCCTTTGACCAGTGTGATTGAGGGGAGGCTCTTTGTCTCCTCCAATCCACAGTGATTTATTAGACACATATGTAATAAAGATGGGCAAGACCCGACACACTTGCTCCTTTACTCTCAAGAGGTTTCTGTCTCCTTCTTTCGTGTTGTTGTTGCGGCATAAAGGTATTTGCTTTCCCCTTCCCTCTTAACTTGGCTCCAGCTTCTGTTTTTCAGCCTGCTTTAGGCAACAGGATCATTAGGGCATACTAACCAATTTGACCCTGGTCATGGCTGAAAATGTTGGCTTTCTGCAAAGAGGTACAGCCAAGAAACAAACCACCCAGTAAGCCTTCTCAAAGCCTACTGAAGTGTTACCAGACCGAAGGCAGACATAAACTCCTA
The DNA here is from genome assembly GCA_013398175.1 of Climacteris rufus. Lineage (NCBI taxonomy): Eukaryota > Metazoa > Chordata > Aves > Passeriformes > Climacteridae > Climacteris > Climacteris rufus. The sequence continues at coordinate 169,864 of VZRZ01006453.1, forward strand.
TGTCCTTTGTTTTTCCTGGTTTCTCATTAAGTCCTAAGAAGTAGAACAGCAACAGAAGAATCACATAGAGTATTCAGCTAAGCTTAAACAAGGAATTGAGAAGAATCCAGGATGGGATAACCAAGTGTTTTGTGATTTGTGAGTTTCCCTGAGGTGTCCAGTGATAGATGGGAGGTTTACAGTTATCAGGGTAGGGCAGACCTTGTGTCCTGAATATCGATCCCCACTGGCTTGAGAATTAAGTGTGCTATAAATCTACAGCTTCTCTGCCTTTTGCATGCTCAGCAAAGGCACACATTGAGGAGAGTGAGCAGGAAAGGTGGAACTTGAAAGAGAATGGAGCATCTGAATTAAAAGACCTGCTTGAAAATAATGTCAAGCAGCTTCCCCATCCTCACCTCTAAATATTTTAAGTGTATGAATGTAGTGATTAACAGCAGAGAAAGAGAAGAATATTCCCCAGGCACATAAGACAAACCATTCACATTACTGAAGAGGAAGAAAAAGTGCTGTAGCATGGACTTGAACAGCCTTTTTGTTGCTGCTTACTGTTCAGTTACAATTTAATTCTTTACTTTGTTTTTTCCCTCCACAGCCTCCAACCTATCTAAAAAAGGTGACCTTTTTATAATATTTAGCAATATTTATTTATTTAGAGCAATATTTATTTTATCTGAAAACCTGTATAGATGCTAGCATTAGTTTTCCTTTGCAAATGTTTTCAGTTAGGAGAAGTTTTATTTCAGTGTAGGGAACTGCTGTGTGTTTCTTTTTCTGAAGGAGATATTTGGTCAGAGAGGCAATATGTGTGTGAAATTAATAGACTTTTGAGCTGTCTATGACATGTTGTTGTCTATGCTATGGTATGCATGCATTTGCATTTGCCATTGAGGTCTTCCAATCAAATAACTGAATGAGAATATCATGATAGCTGTGTTCACAGGAAAATAGTCCATATTTAAGGGCTAGAGGGAGACTTTTGTAGCTGAATATGCAAAATGCTTAATATTAGTGTTCATGCCAAAGTAGAAATGCATTTAATAATGCAATTCTTTTATAAAACAATGAGAAATTCCCTTTGAAAAGTGGCAAATTTCTCAGGAAACTCAGATTTTAAAAAAGGAAATAGAACTAAAGTGTGTGACAGAAATTAACAGATACCTGATATGATGTTTTGACCTTGGTTGGTTGTCAGGTGTTCACTAAAGCTATTCAACCTGCTCAGCAGGATGAGGTAGAGAAACTATCAAACAAAAAGATCTTGGGTTAAGATAAGGGCAGGGAGAGATCACTTACCCATTACTGTCACAGACTAAACATACTTGACTTCAGGAACTAAATTATATTTATCAACCAGCCGGATCAGAGCAGAATAATGAGAAATAAAACTAAATCAAAAAAACCCTCCCCCCAGCCCTCTCTCCTTCCAAGATGCAACATTAGTCCTGTTTGTCTACCTCTTCCCCATCAGCAGGGCAGGGATACAGGGAGTGGGGGTTATGGTAAGTTAATCACACGATGTTTCTGCCACAGCTTTCTCCTCAAGGGAACAACTACTTTCCCTGCTCCAACATGAGATCCCTCCCAAGGAGACAGTGCCATTGTTTCTTGCAGCAGGCCCTGGATCTGTTGCATCACTTTACATCACGTGCAGTCCTGTGGTGCCAGGCCTCAGGAATGGGTCTGGGGTGCACTTCAGGGGGTCTTTGGTGGATTATGACACCCCCTCAGCTGCCCCTCACGTAAATATCCTGTAGCTCTCTCGGGGTTGGGGGTTCCACAGCTCAGTCAGTGAGGATGGGTGTTCATTGCTTCTGATCAGAGGTTACGCCACACTCAAAGCCTCCTTCCCCCACCTGAGCTGGGAGTGAAATCTGTGCAAACCTGCTCTGAGCTGTGGGCTGTGGCCTCCCCCACCCCAAACCCAGCCAGGGATGACCAGCACGGCTGCTGGGTTTGGTTTTCTTGTGGAGGCGTGGTCTTGTTTACTCCTTCTTAGACCTAAGATGATTGAACAATAGCATTCCCTTTATCTAATCTCAGCACTTTGGCTTACAGTCCAGAGTTCCAATCAGGTATCTCCACGGAGGGGTGATGGTAGTGGCTTCTTTATACAGTTTTGCAATAACAATGTTTAAGGCAAGAACTATTTCAGTCTCTGACACATTCACAGGAGTGTCTCTTGCAATGCAATACCATGTTTCTGCAGGGCCGACAGACACATCAAGGAAGCAATGCTGGGACAGTAAAAAATGTGCCAGGGACAGTAACTTTTTACAGCCTCTGGCGTTATTCTTTTGTAAAGAATAATGCCAGTTTTAGGCTTAATTTTACCTAGACACAATTTCACCTACTGAAGCTATATCACAATATCCTTCTATTATTAAATTTTACTGGAAACTTCAGCCAGGCAGATACAATTCACAAGCCACAGAGACAAAACCAAGAAGTGTCTCTCACCTCTTTGTTACTCCCCTTCAAAGACACAAACAGACTTTTTTTTTAAATGTACATGTACTTCTTTCTCATCATTTGTATGTGCCTGAATTCCTAGCAATACTCATTGTGATATTTTCTAAGGAAAGAATTTTAGTTTTCATGATTCTTTAAAATTATTATTTCATTCAGAGTACTAAATATGTAAGCCAGAATTTCTTTTCTACGTTGTACAAACACGTCAAAAAGAATTCTGTGGAAGAGAGGGTAGGAGAAAAAAGGAAAGGATCATTCATTTTAGTTAGTAAATGGAAAGAGCTGTTATACATGGAATAAAAATGGTAAGCAGGACAAGGAAAGATACTGCAATATTTTGTCAGTCTAATATAATTTTATGAAAAATTAAGACAGGAATAAACTTAATATTGAAGAAAATTAAGAAGCCCAGCTGCCATAGTCTCCACTCACAGTTAAGTTTTTAACACCTTCAAGAGAAACTTGAAGAGTATGCAGATCTGACTCTGCATTTCAAAATACTCCACATTTAGTGGATAAAATCCTAGGAAAATGCTTTATTTCTTTTTCAAAATCCAGAGTGCTTTTTTTCTTGACATAAACCCCGTGTGTTTTCCAGAATATTTCCAAGCTCTTACTTCTGTTTGATTCAAATAGTTCTTCCTATCAGTCAGAATCAAAGCAAATCAAAGCTTTTCTGGTACAGTAAAAGTCAAGTTATTCCAGGACAATATTTGGAAATAACACAAAAATGAAAATACAGTTATTTTCATTTCTAAGATGTCAGAGACTGGCAAATAGTAATGATTTTATTTGTTTATTTATTTATGTATCATGACAGCACTTCATACATTCACTGATTGGCTGTGTGAAAATCCTCCAGGCCCCTTTACTTTTAAAAGGTGTTTTTTACTGATTTCCTGCAGTCAGGTATAAGACAAATTCTGTGATGCCTATTAATATGCACACTAAGGAAGCTTGGACAATAAAAGTGCTTATTATGCTGCAGCATGAAGAAAGATACTAAAAGGATCTCATTTCAATCATAAGTGTATTCCCAATATAACACCTATGGTAAATCCAGAGAGGAAATAAAAGATTAATTCATAGAGAGAAATGGCAGTTTGGCAGCAGCATGTTACTGTCAGATTGCTATTTTTACAATAATATTTTTTCTTTATGCTTCTTCACACAGGCTTGCATTTGCATGAGATTTCTTCATGGCAAATGGATTCCCTGAACTTCTTTCTCTATATTTACCAGAGGTTTTCTCTCACACAAGATTAATACCAGCAATAATAATAATAATAAAAGCAATAATAATAGTTCATTAAATTTCTATTACCTCTTTCATACAGAAAGTTCCCAAGACACCTTTCATCACCAGTGTGGAATGATTTAGAAAATTATTGTTACTTTCTTCATAGAAACACAGAATAATTTAGCTTGGAAGGGGCCTCTGGAGGTCACCTAGTCCAAGTCCCTGCCCAAAACAGATCTAATAAATTAAGATCTTGTCCAATCAAATCTTGAACATCTCCAAAGTCAGAGAGTATACAACATTTCCAGGAAAAATTTGCTCAGCCTTCCAGCCTTCATCACCGCAACAGCTACCCTGCTACTTACACACTCGTAAGTCTGTGGGTTTGGATAGGATTCACCCAAGGGTACTGAGGATGCTGGTGGAACAGTTCACCAAGCCATTCTCCATCCTCACGAGGGGAAGCAGAGGGGTAGGTACTGATCTCTTCATTCTTGTGACCAGTGACAGGACTCGAGGAAACAGCATGAAGCTGAGCTGGAGGAGGTTTGTTTGAATATCGAAACAAGGTTTTTCATCCAGAAGGTGGTTGGGCACTGGAACAGGGTCCCAGGGAAAGTAATTACAGCACCAATCCTGACAGAGTTCAAGAAGCATTTGGACAACACTCTCAGGCACATGGTGTGACTCTTGGGGTGCCTTATGCAGGGCTGGGAGTTCGACTCAATGATCCTGAAGGGTCTCTCCCAACTCAGGATATTCTACGACTTCTCACCAGTCCTGGTTAACCAGAGAGGTCCCAGACAACTGGAGGTTAGCCAATGTGATGCTTATCTACAAGAAGTGTTGGAAGGAGGATCTGGAAAATTACAGGCCTGACAGCATGACCTTCATGTCTGACAAGGTTATGGAACACATTATTTTGAGTGTGATCACATGGACGTACAGAACAACCAGGGAATCAGGCCTAGCCAGAATGGGTTTTGCAAAGGCAGGTGCTTGACAAAACTGATTTCCTTTTATGACCAGGTGACCTGACTAGAGAATGAAGGAAAGGCTGTGGATGTTGTCTACCTGGACTTCAGTAAAACCTTTAATGCTATGTCCCACAGCGTTTGCCTGAAGAAGTTGGCAGCTCATAGCTTGGATAGGTACACTCTTCACTGGGTTAAAAGCTGTCTGGATGGCTGGCCCCAGAGAGTGGTGGTGAAGGGAGTTACATCCAACTAGTGGCCAGTCACAAGTGGGGTCCCAAGGGCTCAGTCATGCCCTTGCCAGGTAGCTGAAGTGATCTTTAAAAGAGTAGAAGTCAATAATGAAAATGAAAATAAGGCAAGGATCATCCAAACCCCACCATGCAATTGGATGCAGGAGGGCAAGAGAACTGTACAGAGATCTTGATCATGGTGATAATCCATGTGGCATTGTTGGAACATGATAAAATTGAAGACCAGAAATTTGAAACAAAATACGTCAGCAGAGTTAATGTGAATACCTCTTTCCCTGACATGTGAGAAGGAAGGGAAAGCAGTAGCTCCTCAATTTTCTTGCCTTCCACCATCACATAGATAGAGGAGGTACTGGAAGATTATAGGTGTAGGACAGCAGGGATGGGATGAATAAAGAAAACACCTTCATATATTAATAGATTCACAGATGGAAGAAGTACATGAATAGGGATAGAAAGATGAGTGGAGCAAAGACACAGATGAACATTGCCATTGATAGGGCAGCATGTGGCAGAGTGAAGATACAACTAGGAGTACCACTCTGACTCTGGAACAAGAGTAAGGAGAGAGAATAGTAGAAAAGCAGAAAAGTACTGCTTTCCCCTTCACACAGACAGCTGTGAAGAGAGAATGTTAAGAACCAAAACAAGGGCTGCTCCTGTGAGACACGCTGTCTTGAGGGAAGGATTAGCATTGGAGAGTTACACACTGTAAATGATATGCCAGTAATCATCTACATGCCGTAGTCTATGTCAAAACATCCTTTCAGAGAAAGTTGCACATTCTGAGCTAAGAAGTGCTGCATCTACTGTCACTTTTTTTTTTTTTTTTTTTTTAAATTCCATGAGGAGAAGAGTCAGAAAATAGTCTTTGGTCTAACGCAAGGCTTGACATTCAACATATTTGACAGAAATGCCAGCAACTTTCTGGCTTTGATATTTCTTTAGTGTTGCAAAGTTTTGGGGCTTTCTATATAGAAGGCATGCTATGATTTATCCTGTCTAAAGCTTGGTGGTAGCTTTTTGCTAGAATTGTTAAACCAGCAAGAACACTTACTATGGGATAGGCTTGTGAAATAATCCAAGACAGAGAAATCTCAGTAACAGTCACAAAGTGTGCTTCACTCTGAGTGGCCCTGCACACCTCCAGGAGCGTTTGTGTTGGGGAATTTGTAAATCTGATGAATAGATAGAGGTAAAAGCATAGTTAAAAGATTCAAAGCTGAAGGTTACAGGCATTCAGCTGTTGAATTCCTGCTGGTTGAGGAGATTACTAACATCATATATAATATTTCAGAAGTGTTTCTGAGGCAGAAGATTAGTGGAAGAACTTATCTTCTTTATTTGAAATTATTTAGCTGCACAAAAACTGCAATTCTGTTTCTTTAGGTCATACTGTAGCTGCCACTGTCAGGAACAGTAAATTCCAGTCAGCAGTAGCTAGTTTGGGTTTGTAATAAGGAATATATTTGATCTTTAATGACTTTTTTCTTTCCTCATCATGACTCTGATCTTGATTCAATGGTTCTTTTAAGGCTTCTCACTTCCTGGAACAAACACAGAGTTGGACTGTGTGCAAAGATCTTTCTACAGTTTAGTTTGAAGCTTTTCCTTACAGTGTCTACAGATCTGACAAAGGTGACAATTCAGGATGAGGCTTGAAAATGCCCCACTTATTAACTAAAAACTTAATTTTACTTTACATGGATAAATTGGTGTACTGGATTTTGGCCTATTTGCTTCAGGAAAAATTTCTGCATTTTTTTGAGTCTTAAAATACATTTCAGGATATTTAAGACACATTTTAGGAAGGCAGCTCAGAGATTAAACCAATTACTTCTGGGCACTAGAGGCCTCCTTAGCTTTTCTGTTTTTTTATGTTATATATGCAAAGGCACCCCCATACCATAATGTTGTACAAGCAGCTCTGGTGTCCATCAATAATACTCAAGTTATCTTTGCAGTACCTGAGGCTGAGATAATATTTTCAGAAACCTAGATATTTAATTTTCTGTCCAACACTCAATGACAGATAAAACTTGTTAGGATAAGTGTAGCAGCGTACTTGGCAGAGGCTCATGCTGTGGAACTTCAGAATTGGTGAGAAGAGACCCAGGGCAATGCCCTCTTAACCTTCTCCCTCCAATATTTGAACTCCCCACCTGAGCTGTGGTGAAACCCCATATTTCCCTTGTGTCACCTGTATCCCCAACCTCAGGTTCCATATAGGGTTATGCCCTGGAAAGGTCTCTCTTCTCCTGCTCTCCACTGGTCACTTTGAACCATGTGTCTTCCCATTGGATGTCCCCTGGTACCAGCTCCCTCTAAAAGACCCCTGCAGATCTTCCTCACTCTCTTTTTCTCCTGGGTTAATCCAGTCACCTTGATGTCTCTGGACTTGCTCCCTGGACCCTCACAACGCAACACTGGATTTACAATAAAAAGGAAATTATCCCAGAGAAGAACCCTCTGTTGCCTTTCATCCTCTCTGACACCTTAACACCATGCCTGGGGTAACTCTCATTCCCAGAGGAGCCAGCAGAAATAGGTCATCTGAGGTAGCAAGAACTCTGTACTTTGGGAGAGCTGCAAAACCATCGCAACTCATCCCGGCAGGGATTTCGCTTGCATAAAGGACACTGTAGCTACCTCAAAAGCTCCGGGTTAAGCGTCTTTAAATAAGATGTATGTGAAACCTCAAGAAAACCTTAAAAAAAAAAAGACATTATTGATAGGAACATGCTCACCAATACTGTTGGTACAATGTAATTAACAAACCAATTTTAAACCAATCTCTTGTAAAAAAATTCCTATATCTTTAATATTCTATCATGGGGAATAGAAAAGACTACATTGTTGAAAGAGTATAATATTAATTATAACTTATCCTGTTGATATTCTAAGGATAACTGGCAATATAAGGACAATCTTCAGTTTTCTTGAGGGTCTCAACATTTCAGTCCATTCTGAGGATGGATGGCTAGTCCTTTTACCATTCCATGGACATTTCTGGGATTTCAAAATTTCAAGATAGTTTGTATATCAGTAATAACTAAATATTTGACCTGTGTTTTGCTGCACCATTCACCTGGGAAAATAAGATGTGCCTGGATCAGGTGCAGGCTGACAAGTGCATTGCTTTCAAATCAGACAGGATAAAGGGATTTTATGTTGATTTTGCAATGGCTGCAGGAGGCCAGATGACACATTATTCAAGTTCACTCTAATCTGGCACTAGGAAGGTTAAAAACTGGATTTACAATGCCTTTTATTACAGCCTAGGTTTCATGGAAAAAAAAGAAGCCTTAACTGAGAAAGTCATCTGCAGAATTGCTCTTAGTGATTGGGCAGCTTAGTTAGCTTTCTTACGCCTAGAGTTGAACAGGATTTGATCTCTGTTTCCACACAAAGAAGCAGACTAAATTACCTTGAAACACATTTGTTATTATGCAATAGTTTTTTTTTTTCAATTCTCTTTGCTAGAGTTGCTGTGTTTTGCATGAATATTAATTAATTGAGCCCAAGAGAGTATGAAAAGAAGGGTGCAAAATTGTGTGTATGTCCTAGTAATTATAGTACCAGGAATTATGGTTCAAACCTTTGTTTTAGATGAAACTTAATTGTTCAATGTGAAGTGAAAACTTTTCAGTACTTTCTGGAAATTTCCAACCAGTTGTCATTTAGATTAGTATTTCTGCTCTCTATATTATAACAGTACAATGTAAGATTTAAAAGTATACATTGTTTCTTAAAACAAAACCCTTATCTATGTGTTGCCCTGACTTCCGCAGTTCTGGATGTTATCATTCTTTTGTAACTCGTTTCTCACACACTTCTCTGTAAACATAGCCATGTTATTGTAATGGTATCTTTTTGTTTACATTCCTTTCTCCTGGGCACAGAAGTTTGATGGACATTTCCTTTGACCAGTGTGATTGAGGGATGACAAGCTGTTCCCCTCCAATGGACAGTGATTTCTAAAATGCATATAAAATAAACTGGGCGGATCTTGCCCGGCGGTTGCTTCTTACTCTCCTAACAGGTCTCTGTCTCCTTCTTTCATGTTGTTACTGCGACACCTACGTTGTTTATAATGGGGACATAACAAGGTGTTAAAAATCTATTTTTCTCTCATGTTATTACTGTTTATACTACAAAAGTCTCTATGCTCACTTAGTCTGTGTACAGATGCATCATGATAAAATCCAGTCAAATGAGCACATCATGGAAACAATCCCAGGTTAGTCAGAAGGAAACACACAAATGTGTGTCAAATCCTGTTCTTTAGAAGGCTTTAAAGACTGTGAGATATACATCATGTATCCACTCCCCAAAGAATGCCTGAGTAAGTCATGAGCAAGAGAAGAAAAGTTGCAGGTATATTAATCCGCTAAACCACCACACTATGATTGCTGCTCACAGGATGCCATCAGTCTGTGTCATTTGCCTACTTTCAAACTTCCAGATGAGGTATTCCACAACTGTCTCCTGAGTTGTTCTCTCATTCTGACTTAGAACCTACTCACTTTTTCCTGAGCTGAGATTAATTCTCCAGGTTACAACCTCTGACACTAGAACTGGGTTTTCTTCCCACAGCTAAAAAAAAATTAAATGTAATAATATGTTATGACAAAGAGCTAGCAGGAGCATTACTGTGTGCCTATACTTACATATTTTACCTTTGCTGCCAGATAAAGTCAGTTCCTGCCTCCTCAGCAGCCCCAAACCCAACCCCTGCTGGAGTGGATGGTAGGATACTTCATTTGCTCAGTGCACTCCTGTAAGTCCAAGACTTCCGATTGTTTTTTAGTGAGCCTTCTAGCAGGTAATTGAAAACTGCAGAAATCATTACAAAAACTTAATTTGCATGGGAGTCTGATAACTATGGAAACAACTCCTTCCCCCAACACTATGTCCTGAAAGTAATAAATACAGGGTTGCTTTATTCTGAGCTGCTCAAGATAGATCTGTTTTAGACTTCTACAGCAACAGAATTCTAAGTTTATAACACTTTTAGGTAGTACTTCATGAGTTTATGCTTCCTGACTCTGGTGGCAGATGAGCAGAGAAACTGGATCACAACTCTAGATATTGTTGCTTAACTATCAGCAACTCTATTATATTTAAGCTCTTAAACTCTGTGTTTCAGGTCAACCTCAGTGAAAATAAACATATAATAATAAAATATAATTGGAACACATTAATATTGTTCTGGTATTACAACTATTGTGGAGGTCACAGCAGACTGAAAGTAGGTGCCTTCTGTGTGAAAAAGAACAAGTATGTAAAATAATGGCATTAACTGCTCCACTATAGTTCTTGTGTAAGGAAAGAAAAAAGGATCTGGTGAAGAAAGCAAAACAAACAGAAAGATATGCATAAAACCATACAGCAAATCAGACTCTAATCTCCTGAATGCTTGCCCATGATCACAGTGTTGTTAATCACAGATATCACAGGTCACGAATGGACTAACATTCTGTACCAGGGTACACACACTCTGTGACATAGGAGATAGTGGGGAAGGAGTTATTCCCCTTCATGCACCTGAAACTGTGTGCTTAATAGGTAGTGTTAACTTGTGTGCAGCAAGCCCTATTGTGGTAAAAACCAAGACGTCCTCTGCTAAACTTTAACGAGACATCCAAGTACAAGCATTGTTTCCTTCCTTTCCTTAGAGATAGAAGTTTATGTTTTTTCCATACAATAAAATGAAATAGAGCTTTGTTTAGAATACCATATCATTTCCCAGTGACCAGATTAGGATTATAGTGTATTTGTGACCTGCAAATGCTTTGAGACTATTTTGTTGCTTATTTTTAAAGCATAAAATAGTTATATTTTTGTTGGGATGTTTGACACAGCAACATTTGAAATTAGTCTGAAGTCTCTAAAAATGTGTTTATACAACACACACACACATCTCAGGCTAATTTTGTTCTTTCCTTTAAAATCATTAGTTTTAATCCCTCAGCTTTGAATTCATTGTTGGTTTCCTTCCAGGATTGCATTCTTCCATTATAGACTGGTAATAACAATTCTTGGTATTTATAGAGCACTTTATATTTTCAAATGTCTGTGCAAGCATTTCTTATTTCATCATTGTAGATTTAAAATAATTCAGTTCTATTTTAGAGGAGCAAAATGGAAGGCATTGAAACACTGAGGACTTCAATCTCAAAACAAATGACAGAAATGGTAAAAATCAGAGACCTCTGACTTCTGGGATCACGGTACCTACTAATTCATAACATTTATCAAAATAGCTACAAAAATTAACCAAAAGGAAAAAACCAAAGCAGTAAGCAATTTATAAAGGTCAGCATGTGTCATAGACTAAACCATAGCATTATTACAGAGAGTTCAGCACAATAATGAACTTGGAAATTTTGTGACATTTACTTTGGATAAAAGTGAAAATGCAAGTTGTGATTCTGAAAACTATTCATCCAATACTGGTTTGAGGCACATTTTTGAGAAATAATTTCATTAAATAATTTCACTGGTGGTGGTTTTTTTTTTTTTTCCCCAGGGATATTTCAGATAAATCAATGTATTTAGTTTGTCTTCCACTCTTTTTTCCCCTTTTTAGATGAAACATCCTTTCACATCTGATCAGACCACTAGGCTAATTTGTATCCAGCATGTATCATGAAGTTGTAATAGTCAATGCAGGAAGCACTGGAAAAATATAAAATATATCCAGCTAATTTTGACTTGTTTTCCAAGAAAGATGTACTTCTGAAGAGGCTGTTTCCAATAGCAAATTTTAATAAAATAAAAGCAATCTGTTGATATTTCTTTGATTTGAGTCATTGAGCTGAATTACACAACACTCAGAAAATTAGGCAATAAATCTGGAAAGTTAAATGCTCACCTCTTCATCTGTTCTTCATTAGAAAACAACAAGACACTAGAAAGTGGTTAACCCTCTAGAAGTCAAAAATATTTACAAAAGCTACCAACAATTGCAAACAACCAAGTTACCGTGTCTTAACAAATTACCTTTTCTCAGCTGACTCTTATTGGTTCCTTACACACCCCCTACTCTTCTGCAATTGCCAAGTAATTTACTTCACATTTGCAGTGAGCTGGAAGCACACAGATAAAATGATCTAGCTGAAGTTCTCAATCCTTCACAACAGTAGTATGCTCACATGTAAACAACTGTGCAGGAAGGACCCTGAGTAAATCCTCCCCCATCCTTGGGCTTTGTCTGCCTGAACTCAGAGCCAACTTCAGCACAGTACAGCTGGGGTGCTGACACTGTGAGAGGCTCCCTGACAGCTCTGGGGGAAGGCTTTAACAAGAGCTGACCCAGGAGAGCTGATTTCAGGCAGAAGCTCTTGCACTAAGTCCCTGGCTGAGTTCCAGCTCCTACCATAGCCAAGCCTGTTCCTGCCCATGGACTCTTTCTGGGCTTCAAACCACAAACAGACTTTCCAAGTGGATGTCAGTTGTCATCCAGAACTTTCCTGATGCCCTGCTCTGGGGCATCCTTTCTGATTGTAAAGTAAATAGTACTAGCTCTGCCTCTAAATTTTTGGGTACAGCACTTCATATTGTTGAGAAACACAGCAGACAGTACAGTGTGATCACATCAGAAGGAGTTCTAACTGATTCAACAATGTGATCTATAGAGTCAGCACCTTTGATTTTCATTTCATCTGTGTAAACATATTTAATGAAATGGCAGATGGTACAATTCACTGTATCACTGTCAAAAAAGTGTTGGTCTCAACATGTTTATGATCAGTTACTTTTCAGTATTCCCTATACTTTATACAAAGTGTACATTGTACACCTAAGAAACATGGGTTTATTCCTACCTCTTTATTAGATGATTAAATTAATAAATATTCATGTTTATTGCTGCATATGGAATTAATGTTACTTTCTGTACCCTGGAGTGAACAAGTATCCACTTGATGGATGTTTCTAATTGTTATCAGAAAGCAGTTGCGAGTATAGCTGACTTGAACAGCAGTTCAGACTGGAAAAGAAATTTGAGGGAATTGTGTTTGAGAACTTTGCACCCCTCCCCCCCACCCTGCCCAGTTTGAAAATGAACCCTACATAGTTTCAGAACACATACTGTGAAATCTGTAGAGGAAGGCCTGCAATGGTAAGGTGTACCATTAGCAGTATATGGAATTTTCATGTTAACAGTTGAGGAATCCATTCAGTGCAGCTAGCTCAGTTTGAAGTTGCAGTATGAGCTGCAGGTTGAGCTCTGGGTGGGAGGAGTCCAAGGCGAGGGGCCGTGAACTGACGACCCTTTGGATAACAAAGGGCCTGGGGAACCTGCAGCCCAAACAGGTGAGGGGGATACTCAGAGACACAGCAGGAGCCATTGACCACAGATTTGTGTGGGCTTAAACTGTGAGAGTATAAAAGCCAGGTAGTCCTTTATTCAGGGTCCTTTCTCAGGGATGCATAGCTTGAGCTGTTATTTTGTTGTTGCACCAGGATTAAATCATTTTAAGGATACAGAGGTCTTACATTCTGTTATGACAAACCTGGGACTGAACTGCTAGGGAAACTTTGTCTGACTGTGTGACTGTGGAATGTGTAGGAGGTCAAGTGGGGCACCTGTCAGGTCACTGGAGCCACATGCTGCAAAGCGGCTTCAGTCCCAGAGGTGAAAGTCTCTGTGGGAATGTGACTGACAGAGTGGCTCCTGAATGGTCAGACAGAAAAGTTTCATTAACACAGTTCAGCATTTGCATCATTCACAGAAACATCAGACTCTCTTTCCTGTATTATCACATATCACAATCCCCTAGTTACTTTAACTTTGAAGATAATTCCAAGCAAAATGAGCATCCCAATAACAGGGAATGTGGACAGCTTCAAAGTTAAAGCTCAGTCTTCTAGTTTGAAGGCCTCTGTGGGGTTCCAGCTCACAGACATCGTTCAGGTGTTAGTCTCAGCTTAGTTTCTGATGGACAGCAGTGGACTGCGCAAGAAAGTTTCTGTGCTATTTGACATGCATCTAGGGCTTTGTGAAAGAAGAAAGGGATGGAAAACTGAAATTAGTTTTCTACCCTGGAGAAATTTATTGGTATAGGAAACAGCTGTCTCCATGTCTGTGCCCCGGCTTTGTTAGAAGACTCCTGCATGACTTGTCACTGGATTAAAGGCTGAGAACTCTGCACACTGTGTCTATTCACAGACGTAGCTGAAGTTTTAGCATTGAAATCCTGTATCATGGAGGCAATGTGAGGGTCAGGCAGGCTTTTATAAGACAGTAACTGATTGTTTACCTCTGTAGAATCTAGTACCACCTACAAGTACTAGGGTTACTGGGCTGAGGAGCTTTGGTTGCTGCAGTATTCTACCTTACAGCTGAGACTGGTGCTTGTAATGACAGAAGAGAAAGCAGTATCTGTCTATGTAAGTATTTCTCATCTATCATCCTTCATCTTGGTTCCTCTGGAAGAGATGATTTCACAAAGAAAAATATCCCTTCAGACTCTCACCTCAATAGGGATTACAATGCATTTAGCACTAGAATTATCAACTAAGTATTAATGCCTTGCTATTGGGCCTCAACTAGAAGCCAGTATCTAATGACTGTAGAGGTGGATGGAGATCTCTCTGCTGAATGCTGTGTCTCACCTGTAAATGGCCTGAAGTGCACTTCTTGTCTGTCACATTTGCAAGCAGGTCAGATTAAACCATTTCCAGGTCTGCCAATTGGGCTTTGCACTGAACCATACTGGGAATGTTCACACAGCTGAAAGCTGCTGCAAGAGAGGTAGTTCCTTAGGCCTGGCCAAAATCTGAAGCCTTGGTCCTCTCTCTTTGCATACATATATCTTAAAAAATAAATTCAGTTTCATGATGTGAGCTCTCACCCAGCCTGTATACTGCCTAAGTGTTTTAGTTTGATTTAAGTAGATTTGAAATCGTGTGAAAGCCAGATTTCTTGGCTGCTAACATTATCTCAGAATTCGAATATGCTGTCTGTGTAGATAAATTCTTGGGTAGCACATCTAAAGCAAGTTGTTTACAACCCATGAGATTTTAAATAAACTGACTAGCTCTGTGTAGCTTTCAGTGTTTGTGGTATTCCAAGTAGGAGATTATTCTGAAGAATGTGTTTCTTCTTCTGGGAAAAGGGAAGGAATTCTTCCAGTTACAGAATGGGATATGTCATATTCTCTTCCACTAAAACATGGAAGCCTTCTGCTCTTAAGTGTTTGCCAGGGGATTCTGAATGACTGCAGTAACCTACCAGTAAAATGTTATATAGGTCACATAACAAACATTTCTAAGAATATCCTAGAAAAATCTAGTATGCTCACAAACCCTTACATATATTTGTGCCTAAAGAAGAAGAACTCTAATAACTAACACTTTGTTTTTAACCGAATTTGATATTATTTACAAAAAATAGGACCCAAATTGTTTTAAAATTGTCCATCCCCCAAAAATATCTTTCACACAAGCAATGCAATTTAATTGATGTGCAATTGTAATGCACATTAATTGTAATGCAATTTCTTGATGACAAAAAAGCTCCACACCATGGTGGCTTTGTCCAAAACTTACTTCTCGAAGAAAGAATACTGAAAAATAACTTTCTTATAAGGTTTTAATACCTATTCATCATATCAGGACAAGCATTAATCATGCACATGAACAGTTGAAATAAACTAAGGATATACCTTTTGACCCATGTGCTTAAACCAAGCACACTAACAGAGAGCACACAATCTATTTTGTGATGTATTTTCTTCACTAAGGTACAACTAAAAGAATGTAGCTGAAAATAATCCTACTGCAGAATTCACAGGCCTGCAGATTAAGGACTTAAATAGCTGTATAATTCAATGAGTTTCTTGTAACCTACCTCTTCTTTTTTCCCTCATGTTGACCTCTGCCAAGGAGATACAAAAGGACATAAAAGCCTCAAAGTTTTCAAAATATTGAAAACAAACTTAATTCTAAGTACTTTGTTCTAAAATGTGACACTCTACTGAACAAGCAAGAACCAAGGAATAAAAATCTTAGGAAAAGCTTCTTTCATTGTTTCCATCTGGAAAGAAAGTAAACAATTTCCCATAATGTATGTCTTCTTAAGTGGTTTCCAAACTAAGTCAGGTGCTTGAAGGTACTTGAGTGGTTATAGCACAGTTCTGCCATTTTTGAGGAAAGCTTTTATACTGGCCCATGTCACATGAATGAAGCTCCCAAGAGGATTTTTATACTGATTTCTGTTTGAGGTTCTCATTGGGCATCAGTTAATTTAACAAGTCCCAGTCATACAAAGATCTGATTTTACTGCTGATGCAGAATGATTTATAAGCATTTGACAGCTCCTTAAATTGAGCTCTGAGCATTTCCTAAATACATAAATAAGTAAAGACAGTACTTTGAAATCATGCAGAGTTGTGGATGTTCAAAAACCTTGCTGTATTAGACATTTGCTGGTATTTATCACTGATTCCATTTTCATGACCTATTATCTGAAATGGAAATTGCAAAGTGTCTTCTCTGCAAACATCAGCAATGGACACCAAAGTCCTTATCCCCAGATTATTTAGACTATACTTAGCTTTTTGCTTTGTATTAATTGAGGTCACATATGGAACAGAATGAAGCAACAACTACAGTGTGTTCCCTCATATTATGGTAAAGGTTATGCAACTCAGTATTTGCAATTAGATAGCTGCCTTCAGGTTTAATAACTGTCCTTCCTTCTTAATAATTTTTGATCAGCATGATCTTCCCAAGCATGTATGAGGCAATTTTGTCTGGTATGAGAAAGGTATTCTCTGGTATCAGCAACTCTATGACTGGTGCAAATGCTAATAAAATTTTTAAAAAGGCAAAGCCTGCTAATTGTGAATGATTTGCTTTCTCATCCCAAGTTGATGGAGGAATAATTTTGATGAAGGATTCAGAGTCAGGAAGCACCAAGTGAGTTCACTCCAGATTAATTTCCCTTTTCAAAAGCAAAGTGTTGCTGCTGGAATATGGAGTTGCATTTTATCTGCCCCATTCATGGTGGGATGAGTAGGCCATATATTTGTCAGACATGTAATTTAATCAATGCAATTTAATTATGTTTTCATGTAAAACCACCTGTGACCTTCCATCTGTTAACAGAATTCACCTATCCCTGCACATATGCACACAGTCTAAAAGAAAAAAGAGGATTGTATTCCTGGAGGTATAAAGGAAATAAGGTTTCTAACTATTGCAGCTGGATGCATCTGCTCATACCGTCTTTCCAAAAAGCTGGTAGACAGGAGCTTGCCACCTGGGTTGCCTTTGAAGAAACATAGTTTAAAAGCATCCATTCAGAGCAAATTAGAATTGCCTAGGTGAGCTGGTGGAAGCCAAAGTGATGTATTTCAGTTTGCCTGTGCAGGAGAAGAAACATATTAATGTGGCTTCGGGAGTATAACTCTCCTTTTTTACCCATGGAAACTTGACAAAATACCAAGCAAAGATTATTTTCTATGGGGTTTTTTTTTTTTTCCCCAGAAAAAATTGTTGGAAGTAATCAGAGAGTGTTTGATGGTTTCTCTGCCATCCCTACATGCCAACAGAGACCAGGAGAAAAATTTATTGTTAAACCAAAAGATACCAATTGATATCAGGCCACACCAGATAGGCAAAGCATGCAACTGATGGTCTGATCTCTCTTTAGCCCAGAGTGAAACTGGATTCTCAGGAGTCTTTTCAGGTTTCTCTTTCACTCTGAAAAATTGCCCTTAGTAAAATTTAAAAATTAAAATTTAAAAGCAAATTTAAAAGCCAGAACTTAATTTCTGGGAAAAAAAAAATCAAGATTTCAAAGACATTTCCCATTTCAGTCAAATAAAAGTCAAAATAGGGAGAATTTGGATGGAATATAAAGTGATGCATATTTCATACTTGCAATAGCCAAAGCAAAATATGGCTATTGCTAATGTCAGCAAAGGATTGAACAGTTTTAAAAGAGATTTCTCTTCAGTCAGCCAAGTTATAGGGTCCTTTACAATTAGTGTTTTCCTATATCAAGTTTTGATTTCATTAAAAATATTTCCAAATTTACTTACCTGCTCTTTTTAACATAATTCTTCCAAGAATCTCAAAGTAATGTAATAATTTGGTAAGTACCCTGTTGGGGCTTTTTGTTATTGTTGTTGGGGTTTTTTTGAAGAATGCAATATAAGAAAGTGACTAAGATCTCACAGAAAATTCTGTGACCAAGGTGAGAAGAAATTGTGTTTCCTGTAAGCCAGTCCTGGTAGACTCAGCCAATGATTACAATTCTGGAATAAGCTAAATTAAGCTAAAATGAGTACTGGATCTCAAACAAAATTCCTTTCCTCAGTATTAAATGGGAAGGAAGTCCAGGTTTCTCTGGGTGACAGAATGGGCTTTTTATTACTGAAACAGAATTGTGCTAGACCTAGTTTCTTTCCAATAAAGTGTATGCAGAACTCTGCCAATTAAAGAATTTTCTTATTTCCAAGTCCGTGTCGTAGTTACTATTTTTTCTTCAACAAATAAAAAGTGAAAGTACTCCATTGTCAGTTCTTATTGTATATGTCCTCAGGCATAAGATTGCCTCTTTCAACTAGAGAACCTGGAACCTCTTTCAAAAGTACATGTAACTCACAGGCTGAAATAAAAAGGTAAAAAGAAATCTCCACACCTTTCAACATGACATTTTAAAAATATCACCTTCTCTCGATAAAAGAAATGGAGCTTTCAAATTGAATGAGGCATTTAAACTGAATGAGGGTTTGTTCTCTCTCTCTCTCTCTCTCTCTATCTGTCCCCCCTTTTTTCATTCAGTTGTTTGGTGGTTTGGTGATTGGGTTTTTTTGGTAGGGCTTTTTAGGTTTTTTTTGCATACTTAGAAAGAGCTCATTAGTAAAAAGTAGAGGGGAAAAAAAAAAGACCATCTAGATGAATGAGAAGAGACAAAACAAAAATGTTTAAAAGACATTTTTAGTGACAAATAACAAGATGAAGTGTTGCATCAACTTTGTGATTTTTTGTAAACTATTTCTAGTTTTTTGTTGGATAAAGAATAGCTTTCATTTGTGAGATAAAAAGGACAAATTCATCTGGAGCTGTGTTCCCCTGCAGCTTATATATTTTCATATACTGGTGTAATTTGGAGCTAGAGTCTAATCATAATTCAGTTCCTGTCTTTAGTAAAAGCATGTGCCTCTAATTTGCAATCAATTTCTGTGCTTGGCATGTGAAAATAATTAATGTCCTCATCTACAGCTGGAACAAAGGGAGAAAGGAGTGTGCAGCACTTTGTAGGCTGGACTGTCTGGGTATTTCCTTCCCCCAGGCTTTGGAGTCTGGGCATCCAAATCATGCTAATATTGTGCTATAATCATTGTGTGAATAAAGATTCTCTGTCTAAAGTTTTCCCTGATCTGCTTTGAACATACAACTTGAATAATCACATAAAAATGAGTGAGAATTTGATGGCACCAGCTGATCGTGTGGGGTCTGACATTGAGTAAAGTATGAAATGTCGTGCAGTTTCCAAAAGCTGGTATTTGTGGGCATATTCATCTCTACATGTGTGCCATGGCTGCTATTATTTTTCTCATGCTAGTCTTTAACTAAACAAAAACTTGTAAAAGAAACAATATCTAGAAACATTAGTTGTCACGAATAAATATATAGTTTTAAGTCCTTTTCTTTTGAAGAACTCTTATGCCTGATTTTCAAGACATAGCTGTAAAACTCATTTCCCAGTGTGTATAGATTTTTGTGAAGGTTCCTTGTGCAAAGCCACGGAATTTCAGAAGACTAATTACAGTGCATCATAAAGAAGTAATCTTGATTTGTGTTCCACTCCTCTATTTTAGATGGAATGAGACTTTTTAAAGTATTTATCATGGCTTTTTTAAAGTTTATTTTATTGTGATAGTGGCTGAGATCTTCAGTCATGACCAGGATCCCGTTTCTGTTTAGCAAAATATAAACAGAATTATGAGCCTTCTTTTAAAAAGCTATTAGACAAGTATATCAAGTAAGGAGGAAACAGACAAACAGAACACAATGCAACATCTACCAACAGAATACCCTCTGCAGTTTTAGGAGAAGAGGATCTGTTTTCTCACTTGCAGTTATGAAGTTCTAAATATTTTCTGAAGAGGTGAAAGACAAAGATGGTACTCTTGATCATTTTACCCATCGCTAATGAAATCACTGCTAGGTTGGAACATGGAACCTGCTTGACAGCAGCAATAGATTATAGCAGTGAAAAAGAGAAGAGAAATGCTGCAAGGAACCGGCACAGCAAACACACTGAAATAAAAAACTCTGCAGCTGTCTCCACTAAAATCTGGTCAGCTCACTACAGCTGACATCTCTACACTTGTGGCTTTAGGATTTCTTCTAATCACTGCAATGATACAACATAATGCTACACATCAAGAATTTTCTGTAGGCAAAGAATTCGTCAATAATAAGGGTATTAAAAGAAATACTTCACAGCTAGTACAAATCCTAACAGTTTAGACTTCGAAAAAGAAGACTTTAGACCGCTCTGACTGTTAAAATAAAGTTTGTAAGAAGAATCCTTAGGTCTTCTTGAATAATTTTTCCTACTATGACATAAATAAACTTAGAGTTATTCCTCCTAAGATATAAGTTAATCATGAAAAATCTTACAGATCACTACATATTGTTTTTTTTTTCTTAATAAATAAGGTTACTAGCTGGGGCTGAATTCTATGAAAAATGACTAAAAGTCATGCAAGTCACTTCCAATAAAAACCTGTTGAAAGAAAGGTGACATAACTGCTCATAAAAGTGATGCATTGTAACATTAATCAAGAAAATAGATGCCATATAAAAGCAGAAGGTCAGCTACTGTGAAATGTAGGGAAAAAAAGAGTGCATCATAGAATCATAGACTATCAAATTGGAAGGGACTCACAAATTTTAAAAATATGGGTTAGGGTTGGGGTTAGGGTTGGGATTAGGGTTAGGGTTAGGGTTGGGATTGGGATTGGGATTGGGGTTGGGGTTAGGGTTAAAAACTATGTGCCTGATACCTTTGTGTAAATGCTTCTTGAACTCTGTCAGGTTTGGTGCTATAGCAGCTTCCCTGTGGAGCCTGTTCCAATGTCCAAGCACCCTCTGGGTGTAGAACCATATCCTAATACGTAATTTAAATCTCCCCTGTCACAGTTTCATTCCATTCCCTTGAGTCCTGTCATTGGTCATCACAGAGAAGAGGTGGGTGCCTGTCCCACCAATTCCCTTCATGAGTAAGCTGTCTGCTCTTCTCCAGGATGAACAAGTCAAGTCACCTCAGCCTCTCCTCTTATGGCTTCTCCTCCTGACCCCTCACCATGTTTGTAGCCCTCCTTTTGATGCTTTCTAATAGCTTTATGTCCTTCTTCCATTGCAGTGACCAAAATAGCACACAGGACTTGAGGTGAAGCCGCATCAGCACAGAGTGGAGTGGGACAATCTCATCCCTCAACTCAAAATATCCCTCATAATGCTCAACATTATGAGCATTTTTATGGCTCATAATGCTGTTCCTGATGTACTTCAGGGTATAAATGTCCCTTTTGGCTGTCAGAGCACAGTACCAACTCATATTCAACTTGCCATTTACCAGGATATAGACATGCTGGTTTCAGCTGGGGTACAGTTAATTTTCTTCACACTGGCTGGTATGGGACTGTGTTTATAGAGTTGATAATAGAGAGATGCTTTTGTTATTGCTGAACAGGGCTTACACAGAGTGAAGACCTTTTCTGCTTTCTGTACTGCCAGGCTGGTGAAGAAGTTGGAGGTGCATGAGAGGTTGGGAGGAGATAGAGATGGGACAGGTGACCCAAAAGACTAAAGGGATATTCCAGACCATATGGCATCATGCTTAGTATAGAAAGTGGGGGGACGAAGGAGGAAGTGGGAAACATTGGGAGTGATGGTGTTTGTCTTCCCAGGTCACCACTACATGTGATGGAGAGATGGCTGAACACCTGCAAGACATGGGAAGCAGTGAATTAATTCCTTGTTTTGCTTTGCTTGTGTGTCTTTTTCTTTCCCTAATAAACTCTTTTTGTCTCATCTCATGAGTTTTCTAACTTTTACCTTCCAGTTCTCTCCCTGATTTCTCTGCTGGGGGAGTGAGTGAGCAGCTGCATGGGAGTTGGCTGCTGCCTGGCATTAAACCATGACAAGGATATAGGAAGTTAGCATTTAAGACACTGTAATAGTACATTATTTTTCAAGTAAGAGATTCTTTAAAGTATTTACAAAAAGCATGGTTGGTATCAGTCATCCAATTCTGTAAAATTAATTAACATTTGGATCTTTTTTCCTTCAAAAAACAAGAAATTCTGTTAATAGTAAAGGCAATATTAACAATATAGGACAAGCAATGGGACACATAGAGAAGATGGAGTGTGATTTAAGACCCACAATCACAGATTTGCAGCCACTGCTGTCTAACTATTCAGAGGATAGGAGAAATGCTGTAGGAGAGCCCATTCCTTCCGTCTTTTTCTTTCAAACAGGTTGCAAAGGAATCTTACTATATTTGAACATTGGGAAGATATATTTTCAACACTGGTGATAATAGGCAACGGTTCAACAAAAAAAAAAAAAATTCAAATTTTAGTTTTACCAGCTAATTCTGTCAGCTATGTCAGCTATGTTTCTCAGTCACAATATCTTGAAGTTTACAGACTTAATTTTGAAGAGTAAACCTTGCAAAATAATTTCATTATTACTTCATGCATTGTCTCCTGTTCTCATTTACCTTATACTTTCCATTCTCCACGTGCCTATTCTGAATCCTCCTCTCAGTTTCTGTGTCTGAATCTGTATTTTTCTTGGTGCTTCCACACTCTTCCCATTTACCCTTCTGTCTCATATTTCCTTGGACTAATCTTCTATCTGTTATCTCATGTTCCTTCACAACAAATACTATTTCACTAGTAAGATACTTGCATCCATCTTCTTTTTGGTATACCTACTCCAAGCAATTTCTACCTCATGATTTCTGTCAGTCTGACTTTTGTAGGTGACATCAATGCTCCAAATGGAAATGTCTGAGATGCTTCAGCGATGCCAGCCAGTGAGGAAATATTCCCTTGCCTGTGGAAGATTGGTGAAAAGCCCTCATTGTTCTTCAACATTAACTTTCAATCTCAAAAAACGCTTGAAACATATTAGCAGGTTTTTTCTTTCGTATTTATCTCCCAGTGTTTCTGTATTTATTTACTTATTTACTGGCATCAAGTAATTTCACCTAACCTTCAGGGATTTTAGTTTGCTATAATTTCAGAGGTGGGAAAAGAAAGATATATTTAAAAATGCATATGTTGTCCTTATTGTGCTGTAACAAGATTGGCATGGTACCAGTGATGTTTGAATTTCTCTCTTAGGAAGACTAAGATAGTTCAAGCAGCTGCACTGAAATTGTATTGAAAATGGATACTTTGCAAATTCTCCCCATAAATGAAAGTTTAAATTACAAAAAGCCGTCTGACCGGTTATCTCTCAGTAAAGTGCTTTACAATTTGCATATAAACTTCATTTCTGTTTCTAATTACATAGAGTAAAATGCATTCATTTTGCTTTTGATTACAAGCTGGTCTTGCCAAACACCTGTGACTGCCACAAATTCTAATTTGTTATTTATTTACTTCAAAGCAATCTTATTATCTAAATGATTCTAAGCATCAAAGACCTTAATTATTGATAGTCACTTTGAAGGGTTACACTTTCCATGTCCTTGGGCTGAAGGCACTTCTCTGTTTTCTTCTTCTCAAGTACACACTTGGCTGAGCAAAAGGACATATTATTCTGCTACTAAGTGTTTTGGAAATCACATTCTTACTTAATTGCAACTAGATTTAGACAATACCAAAGAGCCAAGACTGACATTTACAATGTAGAATCTACTAATGGAACTAAAAAAAAAAAAAAAAAATTACCGTCCTTTATACCTTGAAAAAAAGTTGCATGTGTATCACATGTATTCTGCAAGTTTGATCCTAGTCTCCACAACACTAATGCTTTGTGAATATATTTCATTTATGCCTGACAGAAATACATCAAACTTACACTTACAATAAATGTGCGCATGGTGTGTCCTGTAGTCATGATGAAATTTTTATACTTTCTTATAATTTAATTAGAACATTTAAGTGGGTTCAGAAATGAATGGATGAAAAAGGTCCTCAATACAAACAAGACACTTAGTTAAAATGCATGTTTTAGGTTGCATATTCCTAGTGTGTCCACGTGCATGGGTGTCACAATGCAAACTTTCAGACACAGATCCTTTGTTACCTTTGACAGCAAACCATATATTTGGTGGAATCTTGGACCATCATAGCTACTATAGTCTCATAATGCCTTGAAGGTTTCTAGGAGCTGAGGGTCCTCAGAGCTTCATTCAGATGATTTTGAATCACACCATTCTCCATGAGCCTCTACAAAGTTTTACCTTTAACTCTTAAGGCCTTCAGAAATAAGAAGGGTCATATTCCTCCTGAGACCTTCATAAAACTCAAGAAGCCTACAGAATGCATAGTTTTATGCCTAACTTCCTCACATTTTATTTTACTTTTAAACAACTATCTTAGGCTGGATTTCCCAGGGTACAAGGAAACAGGATACCATTGTCATTGTTCTTGACATATATTCAGAGAGCGTCTTTCAATCTGTCTGCCAGTACTTCCTTAATCCGGTCTCCTTCCTTTGCGACTGGCTGGCACCCACGGTTTCATTATTTTACTGGTAAAACCCAGGTTGTCTAGCTTGACTGCATGTCATGCTATACACTCTACATTAGGTCTGATGTTGCACGATGTAAATGATTTGTGGAGAATCCTGCTCCATAGGAATCAAGGAGTGAATTAAAGAGGATATGCCAATACAAAGCAAATGCATGGATACAACACATATAAAGTCCATACAGATATACAAATATACAGTACATGAACCCACGATGTAGGTTAGAGTTTTGTCTGTATAAACCATATCAGTTCCACTGGCTGAGGAGTGAAGCAAATTTGTGAATGGATTATGTGTGTCCCAGTCATACTGTGGTATGCCTTCAAAATCTGATCTCCTCTATGTGAAATGTTGATGTTTTAATAAACAGTTAATATATTCCTCAAATGATTTCTTAACTCTTGAATTCAAGATTTGCCTTCTGTAATATGGTATGACAGTAGAAATTCTTTCACATATAGAGTTCTATGGTTTTTGTTTTCTTTTTTTTTTTTTTACACATGATACTATTATCTACTAGAAAAGAACTACCAAACCATCTATTCTGCTCTTGGCAAGTTCAAGAAAAGTTTCAATTCCATCACAGTAAATAAACATGCAAAATCTTAAGAATAGTTTGCATATTTTCAATTATTATGTTTTGTGTTTTAAATAATCGACACCAAAACCAAAGTATTTGATGTCATAAGGCTAGGAGTAAAACCTACATACCAACATTTTGCACTTCTGTGAGTATATTAAACAATAATAATCTTCATGGAGATGCAAAAAAATTTTAAGTACATGATCTGTGCATGCTCTTAACATTAATAGAAAGAGACTAAAAGTGAGTCAGAAACTGTAATGCACTTAATTGTTATACCAAGACTTGACATCCTAGGCAGCAGCATCTCTGGATGGTTACATTTGATATGTCCTATAATGGTAAAGGGAATATGGCAACCATAATTATGTGTTAATACCTCAGAAAGATATAGATCCCTTTACTAAATCATGGTTTTTAAAGATTGAATATCTCATAAATAATAAAACATAGCAGCACACAAATTTTGAGGTCAAGGTGCAAGTTGTGCCTGCTATCTTTAGGGCTGAATCAGAAGCAATACATGAAATACAGGAGAGAATACTTCAATCTTCAAGCTCAATTAAGACTGAATATAGACATATATGAGCCAGGATAATTAACATATTACTGTAAGCTTCTAACTTTAAAATTTTTGTTCAGCTAACAAAGCATGATTTTGCAATTCTATTATAAACCTACAAAAAAAAGCTTTTCAAGAGTATGTAAATACATATGTTTATATATCTATATATGTTTATATAGATATAATTTATCTTTAAAAAAATAATTTCTCCAATATTTTGAATACACAAATCTACAAGCTTGAGCTGAAGAAAAGAAAATTGACTACTCAGGTTTCCCTGCTGAAGTTAACATGTACAAGCAAACAGCACAGAGAATGAAGAGCATATTAGATTCTTGCATGATTTTCATCTTAACAACCTAATGTGCTATTGTTAACCGAGGGAAATAAAATTATTTAACTCCACTGCTTTCCACTTTAAATATCTGGTTAATTGGATTTTCTAAGTAATTGGTAAAATGATAGTTCTAGTCCTCTATCTTCATTTTCCCATATATGGCTTTTCAAATACTGCACATGTATTCAAATACTGCAATTTGACTGAAATTAAACAACAGATGCAAGGTTTCCTGAAATCAGCATAAAGGTTTCCACTAACTTTAGCAACACTTGGATCAAACCCTAAGTAAGCTGATTAAAATCTCTACCTTTATACCTGAGCCCTGCAAGCAAGAGAAATTGTTAGATGGCCGGTGGTCAAGATTTCCATCCAATACAACAGTAGTTTTCTTAATTGACTTCTACAGTCTTTGCTATTTGACTTTTTTAATTATTAGTATTATTTCACTTTGTGACTTACTAGTTTTAAGTCTTTATGTATTGCCAACATTACTTACAGGGCTTTCATTTTATGGTAGTGCTCAGCATTGCCAAGAGGAATTGTGCTACATGAATACAAAATCCAGTACACCACCTTTCCTCTGTTGCAAAATTTATCATGAAATTGAGTCTACTTCCTTCTACTGAACCATCATTATATCATCAGTGGCCTTCCACTCTGATCAACATGATCCAAATCCACCTTACAGTACCCGTCTGAAGAAAGACTTGGATTGTCCATGAAAATGCAAACTCATAGACGGGCATTTGGACACCTTACATTAATTCAGAGTGCAGTGCAAAAAACATTCTGTATTTAGTTTGCTTCCAAGGAACTAAGGAATGGTTTACATTGGAAGACATGATTCAGTAAGTCATCTGTGACAGTCCAGCTCTGAAAGAGAAAGGAGTTTGGCTGGCTGGGTCCCAAGTGACCAGCACCCTTTTTCCCAGTGAGACTTGGCCTGTCTCATTGTAGTTACCCTACTTCAAAAAAAAAAAAAAAAGAAAAAAAAAGAAAAAGTTGGGTTTTTCTTCATGATTGTGTATAAGTGACTGTTGACCACAGAGAGGACAACACAAGCCATGCTTAGTGTCACTGTATCAAATTTCCACTAGAGACAGCTGTCAGAGTACATGTGATTCTACACTCACACAATCACTTGTGAAATCACTTTAACATACAGCAGCATTGGGAAAGAAAGTTCTCAGGAGACAGATCCCAAGCAGAACAGTCAGTGTAGTGGTTTTAATTACATCACTTTCCTGTCCCAACAGGGGAAAAAAGAGAAAGAGTTCACTGCCAGCACATGAACTGAGTGAAGAGGTAAAGAGGCCTTTTTCAGCATACAGTAACAGCCCACAGTTTCTCCATTTCATCTTGTAAAGTGCATGAGTGGTAAAATAGTCCTGAAAGGAGCTGTGAATTGCAGAGAAACAGTTTACCACTACTGTTGTGCTTGCAGATGATCTGCCACAAGTCCACCCTCAGTCATTCCACGATCAATAAAATACGTTATTTATGCTCAGAGCTGACACTTGCTAGTGGTAAACTCTTATTGTATGCCTCAGAACACACAACATATACACAATGTGGAACTCAATTAAGTACACATATCAATCAAGAGACAACATGAAGATCTCTTTGTCGGCTCCGTTGCTCTGTGTCCTGGGTAGAGCCCTTTCGTTAAAGCTGTTTACTGCATTTTTGTTCATTCTGCCTATCCTTTAGGCTGGCTTTGTAGCTAGAAACAAAAACAGCAAGAAGAGAACCTACACGTTTCATGCTCTCATATATGCCTGAAATGTGAGTTTTTTCAGGTTCTTTTAGTTCCCAGATTTTTTTACCAAATGCTTGGAAACAATAAGGGCTTTCAGCCCTCTGACTTAGAGTGAACACAAGTTCCTTTCCTCACCCCTTCCCTTCCTTCCTCCAGTCTTTGTTGGTGAGCTCAGCAGAAAGGCTAGAGACTGGTAGGTTTACACTATAACAAAAGGGAATTACAAGGAAAATTTGCTCTCCAATAGCATCTCTGTCAGCCTCTGTGAGGACTTCAGTGTCTACCACCATGCAATACTTTTCAGTCCAATTATTTTTGCAAAAACTTTTATGAAAACTATTCCACTTTTGCTCTTCACGGTTTCTAGTTTGGAAATTGCAGAGGATTAACATCAGTGCTTTGTAGCATTAAAACAGCTATGAAACGCTCCTCAGGATATGAAGTATCACGCGGGCAGCTGGGCACACAGTAATGTCAAGATGTAACTCACACAACATAATACAGTTCAAACTCAGAAACTAGGTTTTAATTTGCTGCAGAATTTAACACTATTAAACAGGAATTAACACTGAGGCAATTAAAGTGCATTCAGAAAATCTCTTGCCTATGAGGTGGGAAGGGATGAATTAACTTTAGACAAACACCAGGAAGCATAAAAGAAATGGAGCATGGGAGAGAACACACAGGTGCAAAATCTCCTCCTGCCTGGGTAAACCATCTTGACTACACTAGCCTCAGTGTATTTCCAAATATTTTGGAAATCATTCCACACAAATACAGCAATACTGAAATTCTCTAACATGAGAGTCAGAAGCAAAGGACCAATTTTTGGACATTTTTGCTGAAGTTGGATCTTGGGAGATTTTCCTCCTTCACCTAAAGACCATTTACATGCAATACCAACCAAGTATCTTTTAAAGGTTTGGATTTTTTTCTGAAGGACTACTTTCAATAACCTACACATACATCTCTCTACTCATCTAGTAGTATTCTTGTGAAAAGTTATTTAAATATTTTTGTTCAACTACCATTATTTAAATCTCCTGTGTCCTGCAGATGGTAGCTCTTTAACTTTTGGGTTTATTGTCCTAACTTTATTTGCACTGTTGGCCTTCTATTTTCTGTCAGCTTCCATTCCTTGCCACAATTTTTATTGTTCTACACAAACTATAGATTTTTCTTCACCTTTTTTTTGTATCTTGTTCTTACACTCGTTCCCTAATCTTTTAAATCTAGGTGATGATTCTATACCAAAGCAACAGAAGGCTTGTGCCTTTGGTCTGCAATTTCTTTATTACAAATCTATTTAATTTATTAAATTTTTATCTATGAAAAGATTATTCCATATGGTTATGGCAACTATTCTAAATGTTCTTGCAGATAATCAGGTCTACCCTCCTCTGGTGGAGCTTTTATATGCTATCCCATTAGTAGGCAATCTCTTGTAACCTTATTTGCACACCTGTGTAAAAAAAAAAAATCCAGAGGAATACTACCAGCAAATATTACACCTTTAAAAGAGTAGAGAAGTCATCTTAGGTTAGTTCTACAGCCAGAGGAGAGTCAGACCTCCAGACAGTACTGCCAAAGATCTGAACTTACACAGTCAAAGGAAATACCCAATACCACTATTAGTTGATTCAACTGTGCAATCAACTTAGTAATGTGTAAAATTTGGGCCTAAAAACATGACTGAAGTGTATTTATTTTATTTTAAGGGATGTTTCTGACTTCTTTGCTAGCATATAAGTACCCTACATTGTGGTTTTTCCAAGGTAATTTGCATAGCTGATCTAGTTCTTACATAGTCATATTTACTGCTGGATATAAATGCATTACAGAAAGTGGAAAAGGAGAATCCAAGGACGAAAGTAGGATCTCACTGCAAAAAGAAAAATAAAAAACCATGAAAAATTTAAAGCACTCTTCAGAAAGAAAGAGTTTTTAAGGAGGGTCACTGAAAGGAGGATGGTAAGGAGGGAAAGAGCTCAAGGCCATGGACTCTGCATGAATGAAGGGATAGAATTTCAATAAAGGAACTAAATGTAGAGAACTGGGAACCAGAGTCTCTACTGAAAATGAAAGTGCAGAACTAGATTGCTTTGTGGCAACGGAGTTTCAGGGCCAGGATATCATTTTCCTGTCCTAGGTGCCCAGCTGCCTGTGCTCAAGACCAGCTCTTATGTGGGACAGCTGTATAAACTCAGTTCAGACTGTTGTAAAGAAGGAGCTGTTTAAGAAACAGGTAAAAGAAACTTCTGCAGGTTCATAGTAATATCTTGCCAAGGGGCTTCATTTGTGTTGAGACTCCTGACCTTAGTTCTTGCCTTTTTGTATTCAAAACTAGTATCCTTACCAGCTTCTGAGCTTTCTTTATGCCCACATCAGAAATCACACGGCTCCATTTATTTGATGGGGGAAATTGCAGTTAATCAATTAGTTTAATTCTGCTAGTGCTGTAGCACAAATTGAACTCTTTGTTTTTCATTGTGAACATGGTGAGAGTGCAGGTTAAAGGAGATGGAAAGTCTTTGCACTAATGAAAATGAAATACACTTCAGTCTGGTCTCTTCTCTAATAGCTTTTCTATTCCTGTTGAAACCATTCCCATTTTCTCTCTGCAAAATAAGCTGAAATTCTCCAGCAAACCCTGAAATATAATAAATTTCTTTTATGAAATGCTGGCCCTTCTCTGGCTGAGAGTTTTCAGGCTAATAGATGGAGAATGCATTTCTCAAGCTAACATGATAGCAACAGTCAGATATAGTGATACAGAATTCACTTAAAGACACCCTACAAGGACCACATTTTGTTTTGTTTTAATTTTTGCAGGCTGCAGTGTTTCCTTGAAAATCACCCAGGAACAGATTTTTCACTAAGATTTCAAAATTAAAAATACCAGAATAACATTTCATGATTACTTTTCATAATTAAAGTATTTTTCAAATAGTGTTGTGGCCAGCATCACAGAAAACAGATCAGTCAACAGTCACCTTGCATGTGCAGCCCTTCCCTCAGGGAAACACTTACCCAAGTCCCAACACAAACGTAAAACTCAGACTCCTCTCCATAACTCCGATGGTTAAAACAACAGAAGTAAGGATTCCATAAGAAGACTCTGAAGATATAGCATGAAGTAGATGAGGAAGTGCCCTGGCTTCCTTATAGCCTGTGACCAGCACGCTTTACAATAACAGCATTTCTGTAGTCTGAGCCCAGGATACATTGCACAGCAAATGTAGACCTGGTATGATCTTTATTATTTAAATCCTTTGCTGCCACTTTCAAGTCACAGAGGGCTTGTTTGAATAGGCCACTGGATTCCACAACAGATATATTTGTAGCAGAGAGAGAATTACTGTGCTCTAGTTTCACAGGAAATGTATTTCAGTGACACACACATTTCAAAAACTTTTTGTCTCTAAGTAGGATGAACATTAGCAATTGCAAAAATGTTCAAGACTGAAAATACACCTTCTCAAATGCTTTGGGGCATAAAAGAAAACATACTCCAACACTATCTCAAAATGCATCATTGCAATCACAACGCTTTTGAAAGACAAAAAGTCTTCTTCATTTTCTTAGCAAAAGTAATTGTAAACCAGAAAATTGTGTTGAAAAAAAATGAAACTATAGTAAGACTAATTCTGAAATGCTTTTTAAAACAACTGATGAATTTAAAAGTCTCTGATAACAGTCTTTGGCCCCATAAAGTCTTGCTTCAATAAATCAACCATTTTAGTGAAAAAAGGTTATTACAAAAGTCTGACCAGCTGTATTTCCTATTACTATATTCTGAAAAGTGTTCAACTGCTATATAATTTGGTTTTTACATTCCCCTCTTAACCTATTTGAACTTGTCTTCATGTTCACAATGCTAATCATTGGTCTTTATAGGAATAGTTTTCCTTTTTTTTCTCTGAGTCACATCCAGGACAATTTCTAGCATCCCACCTCTATATTGAAAAAGACATGAGTATACAAAAATGTAAATTCTCTAACACTTTCTAAAAGGAAATTTTTCTCTTCTTCCTTTCCTTTCCTTTCCTTTCCTTTCCTTTCCTTTCCTTTCCTTTCCTTTCCTTTCCTTTCCTTTC
This sequence comes from Climacteris rufus, assembly GCA_013398175.1. Taxonomy (NCBI): domain Eukaryota; kingdom Metazoa; phylum Chordata; class Aves; order Passeriformes; family Climacteridae; genus Climacteris; species Climacteris rufus. Next base: position 201,891 of record VZRZ01006453.1, read on the forward strand.
CTTTCCTTTCCTTTCCTTTCCTTTCCTTTCCTCTCTCCTTCTTTCTCTCCTTTCCTTCTTTCCTTCTTTCCTTCTTCTTTCTTCTTTCTTTTCTCATTGTGTAGCAAGTATAAAAGTTCAAAGCTCCAGTTGCTCTTTCCCCTGAGGATTTTCTTCCTATATCAGTTAACTTTTTCTGGCATCTTTCTTCCTTTCTTTTTATATTACAAATTTCCCGTCAGCAATGAGAACTTGTATTTGCATCTTTGACAGCAAAGGGGAGACTGACGGATGGAAGCAATGCTCTCTTTGAATAATGCAAGATGTTGTGACACTGACAGTAATAATGAGTCCTAAATAATAGGTCTTTCTTGATACAATTTAAAAATATGCAGCCTATTGTCTCAGCCACCAGCAAACCAGCTCATAACTAGTGCCTCAAGAGTAAGCCTGAATTCTATCCATCTCAGTGACAGCTGACAACGGGAGACTAATCTCTCTTAAAAATATTTCTCAATCACTTTTTGCTGTAATTAAATCAACAGTGTTCAACCACAAGTACAGGAAAATAGCTCTCTCTTTTATGACATTTTAGAGCAAGCAATGGGCTTACGTTTTCCTCGTCAATGCCCTGAGGGAAGTCGGTGCCAATTAGAGTTGTCTGCATCACCTAATCCCAGTCAAGACCCTTTTGTCTTTTGTATTTTCATTATTTTTTTTCCAGTGGTGCCCACAGATATTAACAAACAGGAAAGACATGGTGATAGAATGGTAAATTTATAGGCTTAAAACACCCATGGGCAAAAAACTACCTGAATCTTATAACACTGATACCACTGGTTGAGGATCTCATCCTCAGGATTTTATATCTGTGTCTTACTCAGTGTCTATCATTTTATTTGGCACATTATTTGCCACATTAGAAGAAATCAGAGGGGACTTGGAAGTTCTTCAAAAGGTGAAAAATTAGTTAGTCTCAGTTGTACTTTTAATTATGCTTATAAGTTGTTATAACTTATACCATTAGAGTGGCTTTATTAACTTTTATAGATCTTGAACTACAGTTTCAATGACTTAATTTCGTAATTAGTGACTCATAGCCTTTCATAAATGGAATTTCTGGAAAATGCTATCAGAATCAGAAAGAAAGAGAGAAAGATACAAAAAGGGCAAACTATTAGAATATAGTTAATTTTGTATAGAGACTTATGCCCTCTAATAGCCAATGAGATTTGCATATATGCTAATAGTTAATTTTGCTTGAGTTCAGAGTTGCATGGAAGATTTGGCATGTAATAAAAGTTTAAAACAAGAGGAAAGCCATCTACAGTTACCACAAGAAAAAAGAAATCTAATCAAGAATGAAATAACACAACCTACCCAAAGTACTTTCCAGAACTACAGCCAGGGAGAACACAGTATGTACTTTTACATACCTTGGGCTCAATGTGTTCCTGGCATACCTGAGACAGCATGTCCAGTATGCCTCTACACCTCAGACTGAAGGATGTTATAGACCCCCAATGCTAAGTGTTATCTGTTACTGTGCAGTCATAGCAAAATTAAATTCAGGATGAGATTTGCTAAACCTTACATTCACTAAGCTGTAGAGCAGCTGATTAAAGTCTGTTTCCATAACTTTCTATAACCTTGTCATTGACAGTGTAGTCAGATTTTAAGTTATAGCTGCTTTTCTACTGGTGTCTTTGTCTGGTGTTGCTGAGAACAACTGTATGCCACCCACACTAAACCATAGCCATCACTTGTGTGGCCATACATTATCACATCAGCCTTATTAGCTGATGTATGAAGGCTGACACACCATGGAGAAGTCATCTAAATGATATCTTTCATTGCAGAGAACGGGTATTACCAATAATAATTTCTATATTGTGGCTTCAGGAACTTCCTCCATTGCAACTTCTTCCCTGATGTATTGCAGCTTGCAGCAGGTAGAGATACACAAAATAAATACAACCAGTTAGCTAAAGATGTTTTGCATTTTCAAAGGAATATGAAAAATATCAAAGTTTCCTTTTATTTCTAAGAAAGCAGTGTAGATGAAAACACCAAGGGGATATTTTTCTGTCCATAGGAAACCAAACATCTATTTGAGACACTACAGTTATTTCTTTTGTTCAGTTTATGATAGGAGTGAAGATATAGGTCTTATTTCAAATCTCAAGAGTTTGCCAAAATGTCCAAAGCTGAACCATATTCAATTTAAAGCAATGACTGCATGTCACAGTTTATACTCTATAAGGTTGTGAATACATATAGGAAAAGTACTTAGAATAATATGACAGAAAAAAGCAAATTGAAGCAAAATAAAATTCCATAGAATTGTACTCATGGGGAATATCTATCTGTGATGCAGCAATTTGCATGCCTTCATCTAAAACTGTAGAGAAGAAAGGTTCAGAATAATCTTACGACTCTCTTCTACTATTTCTGCAGTGCTTGTGTGTTGGTAAAGATATGATTTAATAGAAAGGCATTCTCTTAGAAGTTGACTGGACTTCTGACTTCCATTAGACATCTGTGTTGTGCCTGAAGATACAACTCAGACAAACTCTACATGGATCTTAAAAGAGTCTTCAAAACACAGCGGATATCAAAGCCACTTTTGGTACTGTGTGAACGCCTCATTCCCAGGTCAAGGGAGAGCTGGCAGCATCTGACACAAAAGATCATTACCTCCTTCCTGCTCTTGCAGTCAGCAGTGTGGGAAATAAGTGGCCCTATATGTCTCAGATCATTCCAACTTTCCTTTATTCATATGATATCTCAACAAAATCTGCTACTCAAGTCTAAGGGACCTAAGAAACTGTCTTAGGAAATAAAGGAAAATTATATTACACATATGCATCATAGCTGGACTTGTGTAAAAGGATCATCAGTGTCTTCTATTGATCCAAGTTATTTCATAAACATCTGGAAAGCAGTGTCTTATTCCATCTGCTTGTCAAAGGATAGCAAAATCAGCACTAAAAATAATAAGAAACAACAGAAAAACCAATAAAAATATATATAAAAATTACAGTCCTGAAAAGACAAAAATAAATATACCAAAGTTATAAGACCTTGCCATTTAAGAAAAAATAAATAATTTTTTTCCCATTAAATAAAACAGGGGAAGGACCTGTTTGCACATCTGTCTCTGATTTTCCAATGTGTATTTAATTCTAAAACTCATATAACACTCAAAGTGATCCCGACAGATGCTTGATAATGAATCTTCTTTGAAACTTATCCAGAGAAGAAAAACCTGTTCAGGGAATCCTATGCTCTAACTCAAAGGGAGTAACTTTAGATCAGCCTGGAGCCAGTTAATACAATTGCACTTCCACAGTTCTTTACTTGGAATGTTTACTAAGTGTTGCAAGACAATAAATGAACAAGAATTGTCTAGGCATAACTTTAAATCCATGTCCTGCCTGCCTGCGAGGTAGAGTGTAACATGATTTGTCTCCTCTGAGGAGAGTGGAGATTTGTGACTGTAGATTTGTAACTTTAAAGGAATATTCTTTTGACCTAAAATTTCAATTTAAAATTATGACAGCTGAATATGACTGAAAACTTCTTTTGATTTATCCACTGAGAATGCTTCTTTTCTACTTTCACTGCAGCATCTCTCAGTTTTCTGTAAGGTTTATTCATCTCCCTACCAGATGTAAGCATGCTATAGCCATTCCATTTGGGTTTTTTCCTCAGTTAGAACTACTGAAGGAAATGCTATAGGTGTTTGGGAGGCATCTTATCTTAACACCTTTGAGATACTACACTATCAGACTATTACAGAATTTTCTGAAAAGGCAAACAACAGTAACAATCCCTTAAAATTTGTGAGTAAAAGACATGATATTTTACATTTCTGAAACTTCTTTTTTTTTCTGTCAGAAGTCACATTCACTGAGCAGAAAATTCCAGGTCTGCTTTTATCCCTCAAGGGAAAGTGGGACAACTCCATTTTATCATTTTTAATTTTGATGTTTTTATAATTCACAATTCCAGCTAGGCTTCAATCACAACTAACAGGGGCGTACCCATAAGCAGTGAGACGCACTTGTCCCCTCTGTCCTGTTCAAGCTTCTGGAATGTCCAGACAACCTTTGCATGTAAGCTTCCCCACCTTACTGACAAGAGCAACACAATCTTCCTCATCTGGTACAGTAGCCAAAACCCATTGTTTGTCACTCCACATCAAAAGAAAAGCAATGTGGAATTAAGTGTGGCTCCTGAGCTGGCTGGGCTCTATGAGAGTGAAGACACTCTTCCTTTGAGATCTTCAATGGAAAAGACAGAAGGAATTTAATCAGATTTTCAATATATACTGCTGAAGTAATAGGACTGCTTTCTGACTAGAATGATTTTATTTATAAAGTCAGTGCAGTTTGCTGGCTTTGTTTAGCTCAGCTCAAGTAATGAGATTCCTCAGGGATTCTGTAAGAAGCGTAGATAATCCACAGTACAGCAGGCAGGCTGGAATTGCAGCAAAGCTCTCTGGAGGAGTTACCAGGTCTGCTTTGACTGCTGCTAAGTGCCTAGTGCCATGTCATGTGTTTTTTTGACTACATGTGTTTGGAATTTGAAAGCCCAAGGTGAGCAAGCAGGTAGGGTAATAGTTAGCTACAGAAAAACAGAGTTTGTAGTACAATTTGCACGTCAGGAAATGTTTTTTTAACCAAACTTAGGTAGAATTCCAAAAAATCACCTTTCTCATACTATGTTATTATCCATATTTCAAACTCCCATCAATTTTCTCATGTCCTAGAATGTCAGGAGAATACCAGCACAAAGAGAGCAACCTGGGAAGAAGTTTACAACTGAGGGTAGGCTGACAGCCATGGATGTGTCCTTTGATGAAGGTCAGAGTAGGTGACTCTCCTGGTAGGGAATAAAGTTCTTATGAAGAATAGAAAGGAGATTTTTTTTTGTGTGTTATCTAGTACCTGATCAGCCGAAATTACTATATAATCAGCTGGCTTTATATATCTTTTAGGACTATTGATAAAGTGGCAATATCAAACTATATACCATAGGAGAAATAAACAATAAAGGTTTTATCTAAAAAATATAACATTACAGAGCAGGAAGATTTTTACCTTATATCCAGCCATCATGCATGAAGGACCCAGGTTTTTCATTATTTTCACACCCTCATTTCATATTTTGTTTCGATTTGAGCTGTGAATCTGTATACTGCATGAAAAGCCTGATAAACTCAGTACACTGTGCAAAATCTTAAAATAACAGAAAATCAAGTGTTGCCCATTTTTCACTGTAAAATAGCTAGTTTTCTCTGTTAGACAGTCTCAAGGACGATTTCTGTAAACATAGCTATGTTGTTGTAAAAATTATCTTTTTACATTCCTTTCCCATGGACACAGATCCCTTTGACGGACACTTCTTGTAACCACTATAGTTAGGGACGGAAGTGTTAACTTTCTCCAATGATCTGTGATTTCTAAAAGTGTATATAAGAATTAAACGAAAGGGGTTTCCCCCCTTTCCGCCCTTGCTCTGAACACAGCCCGAAGTCCAGCTCTCATTATTTCTGCGTCTTCGACTGATTACCGGGATAAGCCGTAATAACGGGGCTGCCCGGTAATAATCAAGTTTCAGTCAAGACATCTTCCCCCTTTTCAGAAAAGCTGTGTGTTTCAGGAAAAAAAAGAATGGCAAAAAATAGCTAAACAGAAATAATGCTAAAGTTATTGAAAAAATGGTTAAAAAAAATCAAAAGGTTCTCATTATATATACAGTTAAAAATTTTGCTTATCTTAAAAAAAAAAATTCACTTTGATTCCAGATTAAAGGATTTAAAATAAACATAAGGCAATTTGAAATAGCCTTTGTTTCAAACATTTAAACACACTGAAACTATCAAGTTTTTATTATATTTAATTGATACTGATAGGCCAGAAAAACTCATTTACATTTCCAGGCTAATGACAATAATAAGGCCAGTCAATTATGAACAATAATGAATGATTTAGTTCAAATAAGTGCCATAGAGATACAGTTGTTTTGTGTATCACCAACGTGTAATACCAATATAGAAACATTAGAACATGTTTTGTTTCAAGCTTGAAGTTACAGGAAACCATTGCCCTAAGTTATAGACTTTGAAAGGCTACTGCAAGTAACTGCACTTGAGAAAGACAAGAAGGAATTTTTTTGGTGATTATTTTATACAGTATTTTAAATAGTTTTAGGCAAAACCATATTTCAAAAGGACATGCATCAAGTTTTTCACTGGAAAAGGAGTGTGTTTCCACCAAAAGATTTATAGTACTTGCTATTTCTAATAACAGCCATCACTGACCTCAAATTTCTTTACTTTCTAAAACAGAAGCCACAGTGAAAGTTGGATTCTTAGAGTCAACATAGCCCTCCTCAGCCCATCAGTCTTTTGTCCTAAACTGATGTGAAGTTTCTGAAACCACTGTTACCAGGCTCTCTAAAAAATCACATTGGTCACTTATAGGGCACATATTGTATTGACAATTGTAAAGTGTCATTTACATTCAACATTGTTGTTCCCATAGAACCACTAGTTGCTGCTTATCATTATTAGTGTTCTCTCATTAGTAATTATTTCATTGGCATTTTGTATTTATTGTTCACCAGTGAGCAACACTCCCTGCCGGAGCTCAATCAAGTCATCTGGTGAAGCACCCATGTTCTTCAGCACCTACAAGAAAGAAACAATGTGCTACGAAGTCCTACCTTTTTCTCACCAGAATAAAAAACAGGTCTTTGGCTCAGTTTTAAATCTTAGACTTTTAAACAAAGAAAAGCTCTAGCTGCTTTATAACATGCAAATAAGTTCTGACCATTGAAGCTTTTCTTTATTTCCCATTGGTTTAAGTAAAGTTACCAAACCAAACTGTGGTTCTGAGCATGCTGCATGAGTCAGACTTGGTTGCACAGACAGAAGCAGATAGTTGCTTTCCTGCTAGAACATCTGAGGTGGGTCGTTGAGCATCCCAATATCACTGTGCCCATTCACAGGCCTGACAGCAGCAGCACCAACCCCCCAACACTCAAACAGTGTCTACTTGACTCTGACCACTGGCACAGGCTTTTGTCTGTGAATGATGTGCAGATATTTCTTCATACGTATGATAATAATGCCTCACCTCATAGTAGAGCTTCATTTTTGATTGTGTCTGTACATTTGTAAAGGCATAGAAAAAAAAAAGACAAACCCAGGCTACTCTAAAAGATATGACTGCTGCCAGAGAATAAGGATCCCTCTCTTTGGAAATATTTTCAAAGGGAGATTCAAAAAGTAAGACAGCTTTGTCTGAGAAAAGTCAAACTTCAGGCAGCGTGAGATAGACAGGAATATGAGCAGGTAGGGTGGCAATCCTTCCTTTACAGAGTTATATGCTATTTATTTCAGTGATTCTGTAGCTATCTTCTTGTTCTTTTGTTGGAGAGATCCATTATTTCATTCACTGCTTGAGTAAGAGCAAAGCTGAATCAATCACTCAAACAAGTAATGTAACTGTTGATTAAATATGGTTCTCAGTGTACATTTCAGCCAAGAGAATCCATTTTTTACTGAAAAAAAAAGAAAGAAAAGTAGTTCAACCTTATATAACAGGTTTAAAACCTAAAGCATCTGATCGCTTTACAAACTGCAGAAAGCATGACTCAAAACAATAACAAAATGCAAAACTAATCTGTCTAGCCCTCCCAAGAGAACTGCAACTAAGATTACCCTATATATGGTTACTATCTATACAACAATTTTCTTAACGTCTAAAGGCAATTTCATCTCTTGTATTTATCAGGAAATGAAAGCTTCTGTATTGGCCATAACACTAGTATCTATTGGTCTGCTGTGAGTAGAACAAAAATAGGATCATCCTGATCTAAGCCTGGCTCTTGAGTGATGAATTCTGAATTGGTTTAGATACACCCAAGACATACATAATGAAAGGTTTTCTAATAGTCCATAGAGTCAAGGTTCACCACCCAAATCAAAGGTAAAACTTTTCAGATAAGTAACTTAAAAAATCTTAATGAATTACTAAGGACAGTAATACATACAAAGCTTTTACTCTGTGTAAAAACAGTTTATCTTTTTCTTCTATTGGGGTCTCATGGATAAGAAGCACATGAAATAATTCTACCCTAAGCAGATAGAAGAAAGCCTTAAAATTTTGTGACTGACTAGAATAAACTAATGTCCAACTCTTCTACAACCTTTGCAAGCAATTTGGACACAATATGCACCATGATAGGAGACTGGTTAATGTTTCTGCTGGAAAAAAATAAAAAGGTGATGCATGACTTTTACAGCTGTAGGGCCTGTCTGGCCATTTAGCTAGTCAGGCAATATATGAACTGAGATATTTTCAAAGCACTGGGAGAGGAACGAAGAAGAGATTGAAAGTATTGTGGGAAGAGGCTGTGTAGGGATGAACACAAATCCTTCTGAATTTCATTTTCCATAATTTCACTGTTCATGGAACAACTTGTTCTCTGCAGACGCTAATATTTTAAAACCATGCAAATATCAACATTACCTGAATGAACTGAGCTTATTTCAGCTTGATTATGTTCAAAAAAACACTGAGTTTATAGGAATAAAGCATAAAAATGACATAAGTCTCAAAGTGCTTAAATTTTGGTAATCCATCATTATTTGCAGGTGATATTATTAATTTTCACTTTGGAATACATTCTTCTATGAGAAAATTAATAAAATATGACAATAAAAAGGTAAATTTCCTCATTCAAGTACAGTGTAATAGAGAAATATATTATATAGAAAGGTCATCATTGGATTTTAAAGGCTGTGAATGAAATCTTTCACAGCACTTTGCTCCATTTGCAAAAACAGTTTCAGAATTGCAAGGATTTCACTATGTCAGCCCTTATCTTATAAAAATTCTGATGCATTTTTATGAGTTATATCTCTATATGATAATATATAGGGATATATAGAGATATATAAAAGATAATTATATGGTGATCTAGTTTTCAGACTGTCTTTGTATGTTTACTAGTTAACAGGGGCTTTTTTAAAAATATTTTTTAAGGTTTTTAAGTACAAATATGATAGGGATGGGTGGACATTTTTAGTGACTGAATACTAGCTATATTGCTCTCACAACATATATTCTGAGACAGTCTTAATTATAAAAACTGATCTAGACAGAAGAAAAAACCCTGTTAAATATTAAGTATCTTCAGACTAGGTATGAAATTATGATTAACTAGGAGTGTACATGTAAGAGTTTTGTGAACATGTTAAAAAATGGTGTAGTGAAATAGAATAAAAGTGATAATAGGAGCTTTTTTAAACCTTTCACTGCAACTCATTATGAATGTCCATTTGCAATGTTACACAAAAGAAGACACATGATGGGCTGGGGATAGTGATTTTCCTTACTGATTCTTCAGGTAAAATGTGGTTTTTAAATTCAATTTGAGAAAGTTGTTCACTACATGAAGAGCAGAAGGGGAGTTGCAGCACTCTGTGCTAATGATACAGGGTCTACTATTAGATTTCATTTGTGTGACCTTTTTGGGGACATTTGGTTTTTTTGTGCTGGACTTCCAAAAAAAGATGCTTTGTTTTCAGCTGCACATCACTGGTGCTTCCAAAATTGTAGTAGTAGTAATGGTTGCATTATCCCCAGTAGCAATATTATTGTCAGTGATAATCTAGTATTGGAGAACAGGACACTGAACCAGGCTTTTCAAAACCATAGTAGGCAATATATTTGATAAGCAACATCAAGCAAGACAAGGTTTGGGATTCTAGACATTAGGTGGATGATCTTATCTAGTATGCAAGCTTATAAATATTTAAAGGAAGTGTGAGACAGTCAATCTTATATTTTCCCTATGTAAAGAGAAGCCATATGCTTTGAATCAGAAGTTACTTAGAGTTTAGGGCTAAAAAAAAAGAAATAAAATAAAAATTAAAAAACTTGAAAAAACTGCAGCAAATCTTAAAAAACTGACAAAGTCCTCAAAATAAGAACTCGCAAATCCTGCCATCTTTTCCGGAATTTGCAGTTTTCAGATACAAAAGGCATGAACTATCCTGGAAATACAGCAGTTCTCTTGAAAACTTCAGTGTTAGAAGGAGAGAGGTATTAAATAGATTTCATTGAGAACACAAAGATCAGTGACCTTTTCAACAGCACTAAATTTCAGCTCAGAAAGTTTTGGTAGATAGAAATTTTATTTAAACAAATATCTCTGGTTTTCAGTTGTTTAAAAAAATCTGTTTGAGGTATTTTAACAATAAAAATACTTCAATGAACTTTGAAACCACTTCTGATTTTAAATAAAACAGTTGTATTTGGGTGGGAATTTTTATGTTAAACTTTAAGAACAGTCTTCAAAACATGTGCAGAGTTGACTCTGAGATTTTCACCAGTAGAATTCTGTTTAATGCTATGAAGATCTTATGGATACTTCTGTTTTTGGGAAAAAGCTATTCTCAGAGACCAGTTCCAGCAAAATATTAAGTCACCTACTCCTGCCTGCAAATTCACCTAAGTGGGAGCTCCATAGCTCCCAGATCAGTAATCAGTTCCCCTTTACACCACTCTGTAATATGGCTTGATGGGTCGTTGCAGGTCCAAGATAAATCTCTCTTGCATCATACAGCAGCATATGGCAATTAGTTGTACAGTGATATGACTGCCTTGGAAACTTTTCTAGTTTGCTCCTAAAACTTAAGAGATAACAATACTGCAAAACTCCTACTGGCAGCAGGATGGACTTCGGGTTTGAAACTTAGAAATTTGGCTTTACTCTTTCCCATTTCAGGTAAAACCTGGATATTCAGATTTTCCCATCAGCATGGTTTTTTCCATGCACTACCTCACTGAATTTGACCTGCATTGGCCATTCCAAACTTGAGCACTAAGAATGAAATTTTTTCAGAGCATTTCTGTATTAACCAGCTATGCAATTTCAATATGCCAGTCTGTGCATGTTAGTGATAGATGGAGAATAAATGGAATTTCCATGTTCATCCTTTATGGTTAGATTTTCAGCAGTGAAAGTCCAGTGTATCTGTCCTCTGTCACTTAATGTATTTAAAAAGCCATTGAATGTGTCCTATTTGCAAACTGGAAACACTGCTGATCATTAATGACCATCGAGATCTGTATGTAGAACCATACATTTAGGATTTTTAGGGGCTTTAATGCCACTGGAAGTTCTGGAAGCTGCTGGCCTCTGTCTCTCTCCTCTTACCATCTCAACAATATGTCCAGTGGTATTACATCTTAGAATGGGCTGGAAACTCATTATCTAGGCTTTTTGGACCATGGCAATTTGACTAAGTCAGAGGAAGCTCAGTTATTAATACCAAGAACAACATGCTTCTCTACCAAAAATGTACCAATATCATGACCAATATTGGTGCTGAGGAATCACATCTATAATTATGTAGTATTTGGATTTATATTTAAGCCTCAGGATCCAGAAAGATGTCCTGAGCAGACAGACTTTTAGAAACCCACCTTTTTCTTCCCAGCAGATGATGATAGGAGTCAGTTCAGCAACTGAGTTAGTTACACGACAATGAACAACAACAGGAAAATACAGTTTTGTAACAAACACTGTCTTTAAATGAAACATAGTTTGAATCGAATAAACTAATCAGTCGTTCAAGCCAGACATAGTGTGTGTGTGAAGGTGAAAAACACAGAAAGCAGGCAAGGGAGAGGGAGCAAAATGAATAGTAGAAAAAAATTCTTTATGAAATAAACAAACACCTTCTTATGGTCAAATGCACTGTCTGAAGTTTTGTTTTTCTTGCTCCACTGCACTGATGTATTTTGACAGAATATTTTGTTCTGCCTCCAGGGTTTTTAGGGAAAAGAAACTCATGGCTATTATTGTTCCAGTGAAGAGTTTTGACTGAAATGTTTTGGCTCATTTCCTTGAGCAATGCATTAGCCAGATGGTTTGATGCATGTACCATGCCACCCTGTTTGATCCTGCTGTTGGACTTTAGCTTCTGTTCCACTGTCAAAGGGAAGGATTATTATAAATGTTCTCTTAATATTCATACTGAAGAGTGATCTGACTGCCACTTCACTCGTACTGCAGGTTAAGTGAGGGTGCCCTGTCAAAACAGAGAAGAGTCTTTAGCTCTTCCAGTGCAAACCAGTGAGAGAGAGGGTTTTGAGCAGAAAATTAGATTCCAGTATTAAGGGCTTCCCTCTTCTTTGACACAGATTTACTATGTCAATATCTCTTTGCTACAAAATAAGAAAAATAGTATCTAACTCTTTCAGAGGAAGGAAAATTATATTTTACAAGGTTTTGTGATAAAATACATAAAATTTGGTAGAATTGTGAACTTATTAGCAACATGACTAAATTTGATACAGTACTTAAATCCCTGCTTATGGGCAGGACCTACATTGTGAGGTATGTATATATCACATAAACCAAGAATTTCCTGTGGGTGAGTGTCCAAAAAACAGCTAAAAGGTGCAGAGGAAACTTGAGCCTTCTGTCGTCCATCTACTCCTGACAGGAGGTAACAGCCCACAGACCTGAGGGCAGAAACACCCTTTGATAGAGCAGACAGTTATCCCTAAGGCTACTCCAAGGGTGCTGGGCAAGATCAGAAGAAAAGATCATCTGGATGTTCTCAATTTGAGAAAAAATCGTGTAGACAGGTATTAAAATTTTGAGGACATAGCTTTAAACGCAGTGGAAGCCTAGTCATTATGCAAGGAACTCAAGTATCAGCTACATTTCTTAACAGCTGATTCCTACTATCCAGAGATTAAAAATGTCAACCTACACTAACTCAAAATTGATCATATATTAATTTTTATTGTTAAATGGCCAAAACCATGTCCTGTTCTCAAAATTACTTTCCAGGACAATTTTTTCTTCTTTAGAACACATTGAGCAATTGAGATTATACTGTTACTGGTTTTAGTGCAGTATGTTACTGGTGTAAGAACATGTTAAGGTAGATCATTGTCTCTGTCAACCCACATAATGCAGTATTTAAGATTTCCACTGTCATGTATAATTTGCTGAATTCTTGTGACACTGAATTCCAGAGGCTGGCCACAAAACAAGGAAAAGGGATGTGATGAGAGTCTTAAGTCAAAGAAATTTTTCTACCATGACTGAAAAGGAAAAGTTTTATGATTTTGATAGAGGATCTAAAACTTATATAGCATTCATTTGGCTTCTGTGCAGGAACGATCACCTTCTTGGGTTTTGACTATTAATCTCAGAAGAACTATTCTCTCTGACCGTGTGAGAAAGGATGCTAAATTCAGTCATGGCACAGTCCTCAAGTTCAGTATAAATTAACCTTTTGTTTTTTCTTGTGTATCTGTGCTATATATCTGTGCTATATATCCAGAGTGCATTAGCTTCTGTTCACTCTAGACAGTTACACCAATGGAAAAGATCCATGAACTGCTACATGCCAATATATACAGAAAAAACAGTGTCAGTCTGAGCAATTATCAGCATAATTGTGCTTATCCCAAGATCAACAAAAATCCGTGTGGTAGAATATATGTTATTAGACAATAGCTGCTGCAGCATAACTAGCTTCTATTTGAAATAACAGTTTGCATAAAAATCTAGTAAAATACCATAAGGTTAACATCTTGAAAAGGATTTAGCTCTGGACAACAACTTAAGCATGCAAGTGTAAATACCAGGAAGTTGCCTAAATCAAAAAAAAAAAAAAAATCATAATATAATAAAATCATAAAATCATTTGGGTTGGAAGGGACATTAAAGATCATCTAGTTCCAAATTCTGTACCATGGGGCAGGACACCTTTCACTAGACCAGGTTGCTCAGAGCTCCATCTAGCCTGGCATCCACAACTTCCCTGGGCATACTTTCCAGTGTCTCACCACCCTCACAAAAAACAATTTCTTCCAAATACCTAAACTGAACCTACTCTCTTTTAGTTTTTTATTTGAACCCAATCCCCCTTGTTCTGTCACTACAGGTCCTTGTAAAAATCCCTTCAGGTACTGGAAGGCTGCAATTAGGGCACTCCTAAGCCTTCTCTTTTCCAGGCTGCCCAAACCAAATTCTTTCTGCCTTTCTCCGTGGGAGAGATGCCCCAGCCCTCTGATCATCTTGGTGGCTCTTCTCTGGACTCACTCCAACAGGTCCATGTCTTTCCTGTGCTGGGTACCCCAGACCTGGATGCAGCACTGCAGGTGGGGTCTCACCAGCGCAGAGCAGAAGGACAGAATCCCTTCCCTTGCCCTGCTGACCACGCTGCTTTGGATGCAGCCCAGGACACATTTGGCTCTCTGGGCTGTGACTTCACATTGCTGTGTCATGTCTAGCCTCTCATTCAGCAGCACCCCCAAGTTCTTCTTAGCAGGGCTGCTCTTGATCTGTTCATCCCCCAGCCTTTGTTGATACCAGGCGTTGCCCCAGCCCAGGTGCATCACCTTGCACCTTTCTTGTTAAACCTTATGAGTTTACCATGGACCCATTTCTTGAGCTTGTCCAGGATGACAGCCTGTCCTTCACGGTGTGGCAATCGCACCACTCAGCTTGGTATCGTTGCAAACATGCTGAGGGTGCACTTGATCCCTTTGCCTATGTAATTAATGATGATATTTAATAACACCAGTCCCAGTATGAACCCCCAAGAGAAACCACTTCTCACTGATGTCTATTGGGACTCTGAGCTCTTGACCACAACCCTCTGGATGGGACTGCCCAACCAAGGCTTTACAGAAGTCCAGATATGTGACATCTGTAGCCCTCCCCTTTTCCATTGGTGGAGTCACTCCATCATAGAAGACCACAGACGAGACTTGCTGCCGCAGGTAAAATGTGTGAGTAACTCAGAGCCTTCAACAGCAGTCTCATGACCTGAGAGAAGCGACTCTGGCTTCACCCAGTCTCCGTTAACAGAGTCGAGCCTGCATCAGGGCTCCTGCAGGGTCTTGGCTCAGTTCACACACAGTGGTTTAATTTAAGCAGGGAAATAAAGAGACGAGGAAGGGTTCTTTTCTGCTTATTGCCAGCAGGTTTTAATACTGGAGCCGTGGAGGGCATGGACAAAAGACAAAAATGGCTGTTGGGGGTGTCTGTTATATCCTGGAAGCGAGGGGAGGGCAGTTGGGAGAGAGCCAATCGCTGCGGAGGATTACAATGACTGACAGGGGCGCCAGCCAGCCATTCCGCTGTCTGCACATGGCAGAGAAACCAATGAGCTGCCCTTTTGGGCGGGGACCACCCCGCCATGGCCGGGGAGCCCCCGCGGCGGCCCGGGGTGTGCCACCCCCAGCTGCATCGGCGTGGGAGGGGGAGGGCCCAGCCCCCGCGGCTCCGGCACGGCGGGGCTGGGCCAGGCCGTCAGCTACCCCCAGAGGCACTGCAACAACTTGCCTCTGGTACAGCCATGCTGTCTGTCCCAAATCACCTCTCTGCCCTTCATGTGCCTTAGTGTACCTTCTGCACTAAGATTTGTTCCACGTTCTTCCCAAGTGCAGAGATGAGGCTGACAGGTCACTAGTTCCCAGTGTCCTCCTTTCTGCCCTTTTTAAAGGTGGTTACAGTGTTGACCTTTTTTCACCCCCCAGGACTTCACCTCACTGCCATGACTTTTCAAATATTGCAGAGAGTGTCTTGGCAACTACATCAGACAATTTCCTCAGGACTCTGGGATGCATCTTATTGGGTCCCATAGACTCATGTACATAATATACCTTCAAAAACTCAGCTCAATTGCACTTTGACGGAATAAATGACTGCTACAGATAAACCTAGGAATATTTTGTAAGCGGTCTGCCCTGTCTTTCTGTTGATAACTTCTGTAGCTACTCAGGGCTGGCAGAACAAGATAAGAACCAACTCCTTAGCGGTTGTCCTTTACAGGGAGTCATGGAACTGCAAGGCCACCTCCATTGCCCTAAATTAATAACCTGAACTGTCAGATGCATACATGAGGCTGACACACATTTATTCTTCTGCCCTATTTATCTCTGACCAGGACAGACGGAAAGCTGAAGACAGCAAATTGTTCATACCAGTTTAGCAGAATGAGACTCAGTCAACTCCTTATTCCATACAGGCTTGGACAATTTAGTGCTGATCCCGTTTAAACCCCTTTAGAAGTCACAGAGTAAACATTTCCCTGAATCTCCCTCCTAGCAATAATCCTCCAATCTTTGGGTTCTTTTTACTTCTCTTCCCAGCCCACCTCCCACAAAACTGTGGTCAGAGTGGATCCTTTATAGGAGTTTCTGTGTGGGAAAAAAAAATATAGGACTATGAAGATTGCAGTGAGATGTATTCTCAAATGAAAGAGCATGGGACCTGAGGATGCAAGATGGTTTTGGATTGCTGAGGCCTTTAATTCTGATAGGTGTTTGATGTTTGGTTATTGATTTTTCCAAGTATATTATAAAAAAGCTGCCTGATTTATATTGAAAAATCAGGAACTCTAAAGTTTAAATGTGACTTTGATCCTTAGATACTTAAGGTTTTGCCTGTCCTGAGGAATTTAGTTCATAGAGTAATAGAAGTGTTTGTAAAATAGGTTCTTCTAGCAATGGAGTATATAGAATTTTAAATATACAATCCTGGATTTTGAGAGTCTAAATTTTCTTGTGTCTATAATATGAAAAAAGTAAAATGCAGTGTTATTTGTAATAAAATGAAAAGTTGACAATTTTTTTTAGTTTAGGGGGGCTTCAGGGTTTGTTGCCGTTGTTTTTTATTTGTTTGTTTATTACTGGGGTGTTTTTGGTAATGAGAGAGCTGATCAGTTTGGATTGTAATTAGAGAAAAACAGTAGACAGAGAAGATTCCTCCTTGGGGGAAAGTTATAGATCAGAACATGCTACAGACATTCATCTTTATTCATATATTTTATGGAAGTAGGCCTTGCTTCAAACAGCCTTGCTTCAAGCCTTAGATGCTTTGAGATATGTCTAGAGTTTGAGTCAGCCAGACTGTCAGCCAGAGGTTAGTAAAAATACAGCATATTTTTCTCCAAAAGTTTTTCTTGACATTAAACCAAAATTTTCCCATAGTTCCTACCCACTGCTCTTTGATGACTACCTCTTCAAAACCATGTTAAATGACAATGACACTTTAGTTATAAATGGTAAACACAGTTTTTGAAGAGCTGGGTTCCCAAAGCAAGATAAGAAGGCGGAAAGAGACTCTACAAGGTCTACCTCTGTCACGCTGACTGCTGGCTGCCCGGTGGTCGGGCCAGATGGCAAGTTCTGATGCCCCAGCAGCGTGGCAATCAGAGTCCCTGTCAGCAGCTCACAGTGCTGTCTGCAGAAGGCTCCAAGGAGAGCTGGCAGCAGTGAAGGTGTTGCTTGGCAACAAGGGCAAGAGCAAAGGACGAGAGAAGGCCTTCTCTTTGCCTGCAGTGCCAACTTTATTCCACCCCCGAGGGGGCAGGGGATGTCACTGGAAGGGAGGCTCAAGGAAAAGGCGGTTGGGGAAGGGGTGACAGCACCTTTTAAAACCGGGGAAGGGAGAGAGGGGAGCAAAGAAGCAAACCAATAGGGAGATGACAAGGGGTGACAGGGAACAAATCACAAGGGGTTAGGGGAGGAACGTATTTGAACCAACCAATTACAATCCAAACAGAACAGGACTTTCCAGAGCTTCATGCATAACCAACGAACTGCATTATTAAATATGAAAAACTGAACCAATGGGGTTAAGGGAAGACAGAAGCATCTGGAACAGAGGGAGGAGATGCTGCAGGAGTGACATCCAGTGGGGAACAGCCCTGGGCTATGGCCTCTCCCTCAGATCCACCCTCAGGGTCAGAGTCCTGGGTGGGGAAAGCTACCCACTTTATGTCACTCAGCCCCAAAGCAGGCTGGACCACCGCAACATACCTCTACCAACATACAGCCAGCACAAAGCCAGCAGCAAGGAGCCTCACTGAACATGTAGCAATGGGAGGTGAGTTCAATGTCAGTGGCTCATTCAGTCTTTTTGCTGCTCTGCCAATGCTTCCAGCAAGTGCCCAATTAGCAGTGACGGCACTGATGGTTTTCATGAGAAACTAGCCTGAGACTGTCATTTCTTTAAATTTGAAACTGCAGAGAAGTCACAGGGTGGCAAAGCTTTTAAGTTCCTATTGACATGCACCAGAAACTGACCTCAAACTGGTGACTTAGAGGTGAAAGTCTTTATTTGCTAAGTCACTTTGTCTCCCACTGAGCGAATTTGTAAAGCACTTCCCATTCCAACTTTATTTCTCTTGAGACAAAGGAAGCTCACCCCCACACTGCAGCCAGAACAGTACCACCCTATCCCCTCCTCTCACAAAGCAAATCTGGGTTTTGGAGTCACACAGGTCTATGTGAACAAGTGGGTAGGTGCATCCAACACTGAAAAGTGAACAGCAGGAGGAATGCAGCAACAGTGGAATTTGTAAAGTCATAGTTAAAAACACAGTAGATTGTCACACAAGGTGGTAGTGATTGCCTAGAGGTGATAGCGAATGTGGTGTTTCAGTAACTACTTTAAAAAGTTAGAAAAAGGATATGAAAGACAGAGGAGGAAAAGGAAGAATATGCATGAAATACTTTGGAAAGGCTGACGTAAACACAAAAATTAGATATTACCGAAATGTTCCCCTAAGAGAAAGCCTGCTAATCTATTGGCTTGGCTTGTCTCTTGTCTACACTCATTGGTGGCCTATTCAGAAAATAAGTGTGCATTAATTTTAAGTACAGGGGCTAAACTGCAACTGCAGTTCCTGGTTGTCAAAGGTCTTACAGTGCTTCTGAGTCCATTTCAACACTGAATCCCACTGCCTTAGAATTAAAAAAAAAAAAAAAATCTGATTCTTATGTAGAATCTGAATGTGTGGAGGTTTTTGCTTCACTTTGGTTTGAGAGTTCAGGGCTTGATTCTCTATTGGATAGCTTGTTGCTTTAAAAATCTGGGCAAATTATTGCTATTGGCATCTCCTTTTTCCATTCTCTTTTCTATTGTTTCTACAATTATCCATTGTAATAGAATGCATCCAGGAATAGGCTATTTTTGGTCTGACCTGATAAAGCCCTTTTTCTTTCAGGCCGTGCAGAGAGCCCATCCCTTTTGTTAGTAAAGGAATACAGAATTCTGATCTGACATTACGGCTGCTTCACAATCTCTTTCCACAGGTGTAAAAGACAAAGCAGATTGGAAAATGTCAGGGAACAGGACTTGTACAGTGTGCCTGAATTGTGGACCCAAGGTTATTCTTTGTTCTTGTTCTCTTCTTCCTAGCTTAGCTGTATGGCAGTCAGCCACTAAGGTACCTACAGCCTTATTCCTTTCCAGTTCCTGATCTCTTGATAATAAAGGGCATGTTGAGAGGTGATTTGACTGAGCTCCTGCCAGCTAGAGTTGGTATAATGGTGCCTTTCCAAGCTAACATGAATCAGAGCAACCCACAAAAATAATCTGACATATTCTAAGACTGAGGTAGTCTTGGTGATTAGGTCATCAAAAAGTTATTATAAAAGCATTTTTGACAGCTCTCTCATTGTTCAAAATTCTTAGCTGAGCTTAGCAATGCTTAATACAGCTAAAGACTTGAATCTTGCACTTGGAGACACATGAAAATTTGCATTAGAACCAATAATACCACCAGTTCCTATCTTTCTTTTTATTAATATGGAAGGGATGGAAAAGAAAGGCCAATAGAGGGAAGATAGGTACTGCATGCTTGTATGCCTCACTCGTCTGTACCTGGGTAATTGTAGTTCCTATCTTTGAGGTAGTGAGGCCTCTGTTCCCACAATATGCCCTGTTGTTTGACTGAGCTCAACTTGGAAGGCCTAGCTGTTTTTTATCTCCTTTCAGAGACAGTCTCATACCCTACTTGACCCCAATGTAAAAGAAGATATTTTGTAATATTCATCATTAGTTGCTTCCTTCCACTAATTCACCATTATATTTCCAAATACTAGAAAAAAATCCATATTTTAGGTATGAACATCTTCAAGATTATTATAAAATTGTAAGATATTTGCTTTAGTGTGTCTTTATATTCACAATACAAAATTTGTTCTCCACAAATAAAAATTTGGTGTCTTCATATTTAACTACGTTAGAGGAAAATTTTTATTGGGTTGTTTCTTTTTGTTGTCATAACACTTTGAAATTTAATAATCATACTCAAAACAAAATTCTTCTTCCAACTTTTAAGTATGTATGTATCTTCCATTATACTCATCTAATTAACTATGAATGTTTGAACAATCCTATACTATCATTAGTTAAAAGCCCTTCTTAACTCATTAAACATAACTGAGGGGGAAAAAAGAGAAATCCACTATAGCTGTGTGCATTTGTCCTAATTATAGTGATTTCACAAACTTAAAGCCCTGTTTTGATTATATGGCTTTAGCATTTTCTTTGTCACTTTAATAATTTTCCAGGGAGATTACAGAAAGCTCTCTGTGTCCTGGTTGAAAAGAATTATTAAAATTGATTTGATGGGATATAATTTTCCTTGATACTCAATCATGAGAGCAACTGTGCTGGGGTTTGGATTTTTGTTTGCACTCAGAGAAAGCAAATGTGATTGAACTTTCTGCTTATTTTCAAGATGGGCAGCAGGTGAACAAGCCAGTGCAGACTGCAAAAAAGAATTCATCAGGAGATCTTCAAAAAACAAAATAGTCTGTAAAGGAGACATCCTTTACAGAGTTCCTATGATTAGAGGTTTTTTAGTCTTGTATTCAATAGAAGTGGTAGATCCTGCAATGAACTCTCTTCCCCTGCATATAAATATGCAAGGTAATGCAATGCAGAGTTCTGAAATTAGTCAAACAGGAGCCAACAAGTGCCTATTTCCTTTCCCTGCAAATGGAATCTAAAATGACTAACTAGGAGATTTATACTGCAAATTACATGAAGTTAGATGACATCAAATGTGCTCCCACAGCCTGAAGTTTGGAATCTTGCTTAAACTGGATGGTTAATTAATTTGTAAAGTAATACCCAACTTAATTTCTTTTCCTGTAAGCAAGACAACATTTACATTGTACTGGGGCATACAAAATATGTACAGTTTATTCTGTGTATATGTAATACACACCATAGATTTTATATATTTTGTATACCCCAGTAGAAAATTAGTACCTCATCCTTTACGAGAAGTGCCAGAGCATTGTTTTCTGCAATCTGAATATAATGTGCTGAGTTCCTTACAGACAGATTTTTCTTGGTTTCGTTTGGCTGGGTTTTTTCTCTCTGTTTAGTTTGGCTGTTGGTTTAGTTTAAGCATAATTTCATTTGTTCAGATCTCTGTTCTTAAGAGCTGGCTGCATAAGGAAAGCAACCATGAATTGCAGCAGAGGATTACATACAAAGGTGCCACGGCTAGGTAGTGGGTTTAAAATGCTGCACAAAGCCCACCGGGTTGACTGGAACCAGCACCCTTCAGCGCTGCCCCCAGCTCCTATTCGCAGGAGTACGGCGGCAGTAAGTGCAGGGGCGCTGTAGCTATGATCTCCCACCTCGTGATATAAACACGACAAAGAGATGGTATGGAGGGGCCTCTCCCGTACAGCAGTCCGGGTTTATTGCGAACCCGTACAGGAGAAAAAAGGCACGCATCTGAACTTGCACAGCACTTTTAAAATCCAGGAAACAGAGCCAGAATGCTGACTCAAGCCAATCACCGAGAGGACGGGTGGGACACAGCTTGACTGACAAATCGCCAGCCCAGTGGGACCGCTGTCAGTAGGCATGTCACTCTGGAGCTGGCTGGCCCCAGGTGTGCACGGGAACACCAGGTTTCCCTCCTACCGTGTCTGCCCAAGGAGAACAAGCCTGGCCAAAGCTGAGGGACAGGCATTCCAGCTGTCCCCACCAAGGACAGCACCCTGGGCTCTGTTTCAGCAGAGGCAGCCCCAGCGGAGCTGCCTCCGTGCAGGGCGGCACAGCCCAGATCCAGGGCTGCCCTGCCGAGCGGCTGAGGCAGACCCCTGCGGCTTGTGTTCTTACTAGCTGCCAGTCTGCGCACACAGAAGTCCGTGGGCAGCCTGTGCTCAGAGACATTGAACATGCTCATGTGAAGCCAGCTATCACTAAACTAATATCTTAACTACCATCCGTCCCATGACACACTGAAGTCTTCAAAAGAAGTCTCTAGGAGTAGCCAGGGCTGTGCTTGCAGCTTCTCTTGCTAAATGGAAATTGAATCTAGACTTACGGACAGCTTTAGAACACATCTTGGAATATCATATGGGATTAGCAACCATTGATTTTCTCGTTCTGAGGTTCTATCTCCCTACAAACCTTTTAAACCACAAATTCACCAGTCAGGTAATTTGCCATCTATGTTCTTCCACTTCACTACACATCTTAGTCTCAGCTCCTTGAGTCTAGAAAAGCTCATTGGAGCCTACTGTTGCATCACTGGTCTGACCTTCAGATTTCATTACTGGTGGAGAAAGAAAAGATTAATGCCCACATAGCAAGTTTCATATTTCCACGATGAAAGTTTTAGTCACCCTTCAAGCCTTCAAAGAAAATTCAAGAATCATGTACAAACTACAAACTATAACTTTGGACTAGAGTCCCTAAGTCTTAGATTAGTACAGAAAGTACACTATAATGTCAATATATGGGCAAGAGAGACAGATGCTGAAGCTTTAAGTTCTTCCTTAAAACTACTCTGGAGAAAAAGAAAAGTTTCAGCCTTCTCCTTGAAGGGAAAAACAGAGAAAACAGCAATTCCAAAAAAAACCAAAGAGTAGTTGGAGGCAATACTATGACTGATGGCAACTGAAAACATCTGTAAAGGGGGAGATCAGTATGGGCAAGAGAAATATGGGACATCCAGCTCTGGAGTCATGAAAAGTTCAAGCAAGCAAAAGATCAAATCCACAAAGATAGCAAATCTCTCAAAGGTTAATTCAGAGAAGCTCCTCAGTATCCCAGGGTGCTCTCCTCACGACCCAAGAGCATCACTTGATGATAATTTCCTTTTTGAGAGCTGCAGCCAGCCTCAGGTCCATTTCCCAAGGGCTTCTACTGTTCCAGAAAAAGAAAAACAAACTCAAAACACAGAGCTCTCTATTTGGATCTTGTATGATTCCCATAAGCAGTGAAAAGTGGCATGAGTTTTTTGGTGTAGATAAAAACAAACCTCCAACAATGCACATCTTGCATCTGAATAGACGTTTTGGGAGATACTAAATTAAATACATTTGCCTTTATAGAAAAAAGTGGCACTTATTGGATTTCATGCTCTTTTTAAACTTTTATTAACTTATGTTTTATATTTATTGTATTTTTTTATTTTTAATAAGATTGTAAAAGTAAAGCCTCCAAAGAGCAACTCACACTATTTCTTTAAATCTCTTGTGCTGTCCCATGTTCCCTGCCAAAAACATTCTTGAAGTTTGTTGCAAAATCTCCTAACATCTGTCATCTCTCCTCAGCCAAACTCAGGTAGTCACCCTTTTCAACAAGGTTCCTGAAGGTTTGAGCTCAACTTTGCAGAAGGACACAATTGTCACTGGAAAAACCTTACTATCTATGAGACAGTAAATTGCTGTGCTCCATCATGAACACCACAGGAACTGGACTCGGGGAGCCATAAAAGCAAACACACATGGAGGAGACTTTTAATTATCTCTTATTTTGAAGGACACTCTTATCAAGAATATATTTGACCCAGAAGGTGTGCCCCACTCTCTGAAATACACAAAAATGTACCCGGTATGCTCTCCCTCCCACCTTCAACCTCCCCCACTTTACTCTCTCCTCTCTTAATTGTTCAGTGAACATTTAGAAAGCTGGGGTAAATGGAAAGTGCTCCCTGTTTATACAACTGCTATAACAGCAGCAACTATAGAAGAATACAAGTCATAACTTACCTCATTTCATTGCCTTTCAATGAACACCATGAAGAGCAATCACATTTTCTCTTCATTTTTCACGGCAATAAGGAAACAATAGAGGAGGTCCATCTCCCCCTGTTCAGTGTTTTTCTTCTCTGCATTACTGCTAGCACCTGCACATGCTGGCTCTTTGCCATAATTGAAGATGATGTTACACTTTGCCTAATCTTTGGGATTTCCCAGGTGACACAGAAAAGTCAGTTTTGGAAATTATATCAAGAAAATACAGTAAAAAACTCTGTCTTCTGTAACAAGTCTGTTGAAAACATTGTTTGATGTACAAACCCAATCCTTTTTCTGTATTCCATCATGCTTCAAAATTTCTGCTCCCCTAGTATAATTGAGGTTTTCAAAGAGTATGGGCAGATCATAAGAACAGTTTTAGAAGAACTCTTCTAGGGAAGAACCCTTTTTCTAGGAAGAACCTCAGGCACTTACGGCTTCAGAGTTGACTTATGGATGTCCAAATGACCAACTTATGCAAATGCTATAAGAGAACATTTGAATATAAAATGTGTCCCTTGTGAAGGGGCCAAAACCTTTCCATTTATTCCATCTCATCTCAAAGAAAAGCACTTCAAAGATTCTTGGTATGGCATCTCCTGCCTGATAGACTGGTACAGCTGAAATAAATTTTTAAAATGTTTTAAAACTAAACCAATAGTATGATTCCATTAACTAAACGGACTCAAGAAATGGTTATCATTAGTCATTATTGCCACTCTGAAACAGAGGAAGATTAATTATGAATGGATTTGTTTGTGTCTATAATCTGTTCATTTACAAATTTCTGCCTCTAAAAGAACAATTGTAAACTCAAGTAGGTCTTCCTGAAATACACTACTTGTAAGAAAAAAAAACAGTCCAGAATTCCAACTAACGACAAATTGTTCCTCTGAATTAAAAATCAAGTTAATAGGCTCATAGTGATTTGTTTTGGATTATTGATTAATATTATACTTGGTTTTGCTTCCCTTGGTGAAATCAATCCCATTCCTCAAACCAGACAGCTTACACCTTGTCACTTCAATGTAATGAAATCAGCTATTAGACTCTGCACACTCTGACCTGATTTGGATTTATTGATGGCTCAATCAGTGTCCACTGTCCAGAGGCTCAGTACTCAAGAGGGCAGTGACACCTGGAGGGAGGCAGTGGCCCTACAAGTAGCTTTCTGGCAAGGTACCACTGAGCACGGGAAATCTTATTAACGTGATGGATTTTTAAAACATTACCATGGAAACAAATTTATCTTGCTGCCTTCTAACCCACAGCCTATTCTGAGGCATATGAACATGCAGCAATAGGCACTGATTTTGCTTTCCTGCATCTGAGCCACAAAGCCTCTCAGCTATTTTGAGATGGGTGTTTAGGATTGTGTTACTTTTTACTGCAATAGAGAGAGTGTCTCTATTGCCAGAGTCGTCAGTGAGAAAACAGGATGAGAAATGGAAAACATTAATAAAAGCCGTGGAAGCAGCTGTGTGAAGTGCAGGGTGCAGCAGCCAGGAGTGGCTCCAGCTGCTACTGTATTGAGAGAACAGGAAATAATCCAAGTGGATACAAAAAGGGGGATGTAATTCTGAGAGAGGCACATATTTCAGTGATAGATTTCCAAGCTACAGAGTGAAAATCCTGAGACATTTAAAATTTTATCAAGGTTAGGGAATATCCTAATGAAAGAGTAAAATTAATTATTGCATCATTGGTGACTGGGTGATTTAGTAAGCTATTTTTACATGTCTTTATATATCATGCACCATCATGCATGGTCCTGCAAAGGCATTTGAAAATGGTATAAAAGGTAGACTGCATACTGCATAGGATGTAGGTGAATTTCTGACCAAAACTGAGGGCATTCTAATTCTGGATTTAAATCTAAACTATCTGAAAATCCTATTATTCCCTAGTAGTAGTAGTAGTAGTAGTAGTAGTAGTAGTAGTAGTAGTAGTAGTTCATTCCTATTACTATTACTGTTGTTGTTGTTGTTGTTTTTGGTGTTGTTGTTATTTTATCCTAAAATTATTTTTAAAAATAGACTTTTAAAAATGAGTGAGATTCCATGACTTTTACCCACTTCACATTGCATATGTTTTATCATATAGAACTTAGAGGAAATATTTTAAAGCATAAGATGTTACCCACCATGCCTGAATACGTCGTGTGTAGTTTGTCCCAGAGATTCAGGGTGAAGTCAACTGCAATTGTCACTCAGGAAAAAAAAAAAGAAATAACAGATTTCATTTTGAAGTAACTAAATATTTGCCCTCCCCTTTATTTTCTACCTATCTCTTTACCACCTTCCACTAAGGCAAAATTGGTGATCACAAATATATCATGGAACATTGATCCCCTCTGTGTATAGGTACAAGCAAGTGCATATTTAGTAATATGCTGAGTATTTTTAACC
Source organism: Climacteris rufus (assembly GCA_013398175.1). NCBI lineage: Eukaryota > Metazoa > Chordata > Aves > Passeriformes > Climacteridae > Climacteris > Climacteris rufus. The sequence goes on from VZRZ01006453.1 coordinate 228,175, forward strand.
TACAACCTGACCATGGTTTTAACTTTTTAACTTTCTTCTGCTTGTACTCTTTCATGCCAAACACACTCTACCTTCTGCTCTCTATCTGCCAGATTCCCTCTTGCTGAAAGAAAATATACTTCTGTGGCTGTTTGCCTTTAATGGCAACTGGTTTCTGGGCACGTCTAGATCAATTACAAGCTACAGATAACTGGACATTTTGATTTATTTGGTTCCTTGTAGCTGTGCAATCCCATGTTCCTGTACTACTCCAAAAGGGAATAACTAGCTCAGGAGGATGAGTGTAAAGATGAAAAAAAAAAAAGTTCAAAAATTTAAATATAGATATAATTTTCAGTGATGCAAATTCAGTTACACTATTCAGCACTGTTGCATTCATAAAGTCAAACTTACCTAATGTTTCCAAGATCAGAATAAATTTTAAAAGTTTATCCATTTCCTATAGATATTTCTTTTATAAACAAGTCATGGTAGGGGTCTTTCACAGGCAGCAAAATAGAAATTAAAAGAGGAGGAAAATACAGTTTCTCAGAGAACTGCTAACAGATGAGGAATCTGGACAATCTAAACACCCAGACTAATGCTTCAGCCCTCCCTTTGGGGAAGTTAGAGCTTTCCACACTACAGAAAAGTACAGAGCACTACACACAGTTACAGCTTGTCACTTATCATGGTGCCAAATTTTTCCCTGAGGTAACTTGAGCAGTTCCAGGGGATTTACCTTTATGGTGAAATGGTGCTCTAACACACAGAAAGCTGCTTACAGAGACAAGCAGCAAAGCAGAGCAAGAAAGTAACATAACCCTTCAGCTACCAAGCTATGATCAAGTGGGACTTACTATGTTCATTTTTCATGGAGACATTTTGTCTCTTGCAAAATGGCATTTCTCCTTCCACAGTGCCTCGGTGTTGTTCAGCAAGCCTGAGTACACCTGCATGGGCAGTGATGTCAGGAGTGCCTCAGGTTCAGAGTAAGCTTGGACCTCGTCCTGCTTCTGACTTTGGTCAGCTGGGTTACCACTGCAGGTAGGGGCATGCAGCAAGGAAACCTGGACTGCAAGCAACACTGGACTACAAGTGCCACTGTCACTTCTTCACAGTTTGCTTGTCCCACTTAAGCATCCTGAGAGCACCTGCTGCTCAGAGCCATGATGAGTTCCGTCCCCAGACTTGGGAGCTCCATTGATGTCTGACCCAGCTCATGTGCTGCTGTGTAAACAAGTCCTGGGAGGTGACTGTCAAGTTATTTGATGTTTTTGACCAGGGTACTTGGCAGTAAGAATAATTGTCCAGCTTCTTCGGTGGTGTGAGAGATGTTAATATGCATTTGCAAAGCTTTTGTGGTGACAGGAACTATTCCAATTTCACATCATTTTATAGTGGCCATCTTGAGGACAGTTTTTAAACTCTGATCTTCAAAATGAAAAAATACATTATTGTAAAGCAGTAAGAGGAATTTTTCAAGCAGTGGAAAGAGAGGGTCCTTATGAATTCAGGATAAATAGTTACAGCATTGTTGCAAATGAGTTTATCTGCCTGTCATGTAAGTTCAGCTGCTTTTCAGGATGCATTCAGCTGCATTTTTAAGATATGGGGTGCATTTGTTGATTTTTATTTTATAGTATATTGAGTTTGGTACTGCAATAGCCACTATTTCTTTAAATCTCAGCAGCTGCCTGCAGCACTGTTGTAGTAAATCAAATGCTAAACTGACAATTAGTTGGGCTCCTTGTTTAGCTGTGCAAAAGTGTGCAAAGGGGGAGCCACAATTTACAGCATTTTGAAATTAGTGGGAATTAATCTCCTTCCAATCTCATACATAAGGTAACCAAGACTTAAACTAGACATCATACTCTGTTACTTTGTTTCCCCCACAAAGATGTAACCAATAAGAGCTACAGCCACCTAAACAGATACTTTGTGGCTACAACCCTTTTGCCAGTTGTCTAAAGTAAAATAAAAGGTGAACAAGGCGAGAAATTGGTTGCTGGCATAATTTTAGTTTATTTTCCTTTGCTTTCCTATGAAGAGGCTGGGGTCACCATGAGACCAGGATATTAATTATATTTTTTCCCTTGGGTAGTTCTGAAAAGGGCACAGAATGTCGGTAATCATCCCCTTTATGTCTTAGTGGCAAGTTTATGATTGAAGGATTACCTTGCTAATACATGTTTAAATGAGGGTTTGGCAATGTTAGTGGTATTTAAAAGATCTCTGGCATTTGAAATAGTTGACAACAAAAGATTTTGCTGATAAACAGAACCAGGTTCATGTTAGCTTGGCTCTGAGACTGAAGGCTTTAACATTAGCTCTGTTCTGACACTTAGCATTTTTAATTCATAGCAAAAATGATTGTTATTAAACGCTGAACAAAACATCACAGAAGCTGAAAATAATAGAGAAGTTAAAAAATGTTTCCAAATGGCAAACTATATAAGAATAGCTTATATATAGTATATGGTATTATTATTATTAGTTATTATATCAAATTAAACTTTTTGCTACAGGAATTCTTTTAAACCAGCAGGAAAGAGAACAGAATGTAAACAGTGCAGTATCTGGTTTAATAAGTCACAGGCAGAATAATACAACTCATGCCTCTTTGCACTGGAAAGGTCTACATTCAGTTGGATTCCCCTAGATTGGCTGGTTGGTTTTTCCACTTGTAGAAAAGAAGCAAAAATGGTTTTCTTCAGGGATTTTAAACCATGACTTTCGGACTGTGAAAATGTAGTCCTTTATTTGCGCAGTTCTTTTCAGACACTTAGATGAAATGTAGTGTTTAAATAATGAACACAATTCTGTGATGTTTTATTGTGACCATGTAGATGATTTACAAACAATATGATTTCTTTGGAAATACAATTTTTGAAATTCACTGGCAATCAAGCCTTTCTTGCCTACTGCTTTTGTTACTTCTTTTCTCAATCATAGTTGAAAATCCCACTTCTCCCTTGTTAATTGGGTTCACTTCTAGATTTGTCTCTTTCTTACTCTTTACTAGATGTTTTATTTAATAAATCAAAAGCAGTAGCTGGGAAAAGCTGCATTTCTGTCCATTGTTACTGAGATAAAATTTCACCAGGTCAGAAACCTGAATCAGTCTACACTCTGGCCTCCTCAATTCTTGGATCCTCGGAAGTCCACCAGCATTCCAATGTGTATATGACAATTTGAAGAGAACAAAAGTCAGAACCATGTTGCTAGTCACAAGTAGTGAGGCAGATTTGTTTTGGGTTTTTGCTTGTTTGTGTGTTTGTTTTGTTTCTTGGGGAAGGTAGGGGGAGAGGGGGGCGGGGGTGGAAGTTAGCATTAGCAAAGGCAGGCCAGATTTTTATTTTGGTAATTTTGGGCTGTCCAGTGGAAACTGAGGGAATGATAGTGTTGTTGCATCACAGAAGGCTGTGTAGTCCAAAAAAGTCATCCAGACCTGGAATCCAGAATTCATTGACTATAGCACAACAGAAGCATAACTAAATTTATAAACAAAGGAGGTTCAATACGTGATCATTTTTCATTTGACTTTATCATCAAAATTGTTTCTCTATTCTGGGTGAAAATCCTGTGGTTAAACAGGTGACTAGAACTGAAAAACTGTTTACATGACCAGATGCCATCAGAATACAGACAAGGGGTCTCAGATTTCAAAATCTATCCAGATTCTTGAGGCTTTTGGAAGCAAGGGGTTACAAAGGAGGTATTCAGCATTTTCTATTGGGTTGGCAATTAATTTCTATTTCACAGAATTGACAGTAGCTCCCGAAAAAAAGTGCAACCTTGGCAGTGCAATAGGTGAGGTATCTATTTTTAATAGTTTTTGGGCTGTGAGCAGAATGTCACTCAAATACTGATTTGGCCAAGATCTTGCATGTCAGTAACTGTTTCTTAAAATGGTTTTAAGACACTGTTTAAGATTTAACATGGTCAAAAGATTCATTTTTTTTCATTTTACAAGGTGGGAAGGAAAAAACAACCACCAAGGTTTTTTGCTTTACTACAACTTTTGAATGAAAAGAAAGGTATTCAAAATTATGACTTAACAGCTTGAGGTCCATATACCTCACTGATGCATTCAACATGTACTGGCAAGGTACATGCACCTAAATTTTGGTTCAAGATATGGAGTACCTTTCTGTTTTAAGGGACTGCTCCATGACTATTTTCATATTAGGAGGGTTCCAAGGTAAATGGAATTAATTCCTTCTAGATATACCTATCTCCGTTCACTAACTGTGGAGGAAATCTATAATTTTGCATCTAGATGGCTAAGCTGAACTAATTTCACGCATATGTTGCTTTAAAGAGTATGTCTCAATGGTGGCATTAGTCACCACAGCCTCAGACCTCCACGTTAAGAAACAGAGGTCAAAGGAGTTGCCCATGGTCATGTAGAACATGTACAAACAGAGTCAAAAGCTGAATTCAGAAGATTAAGTTTACTCTTTTGTAAGAGTACACAAAGAATCACCACTCTTAATGTGTATGCAAATGTGGTTTTCTTTCCCAAATAAGTGGTTAAATGTGTAGTTAGAAACTCAAGGATATCAAGAGTTGTTTCTCACTATTTCAACTACTTCACTAAGAAAAGGTAACATTCTCAAAACGAGGTTTTCTTTGTTTTGTTTTATTTTTCTGAAAGCAATATTGACCCTATTTTTCCATTTACATTATGGCCTCAAGTGAATCCATAACCCTCTTGCCTTTTGTTTCCTACTAAACTTACTTAAGTTTAATACTTAATGAAGTTTCCTTCCTGCACCTATTTCAGATAGTAAGCAGCAAACACTACTTGCTTTTCCAAATTAAAAAGTAGAAGCAAAATGTCAGTACTACAAATGACATGTAATTATTTCACTGTAGACTCCTGAGGATGAGGAAATTACAGGGTTAGGGAAAAAAAATAATTATATCTTTTAAAATACTTTATGAACAAAAGCTTTCTCTTAACCGGATTTCTCTGCTGAGTTTCAATGCTTAACTATAAATTAATGAGGAAATCAATTGCACAATTATGAAATATTTTTTAAAGGATCAAGCAGGAATATAAGAGTGGGATATATTCTCATATTAAATCTTGCACTTGGACAACTTATACATAAAAGCAGGTTTTCCAGCTGAACACTGTTTTAAAAAAACACATTTCTGAAAGTGGTATTATCTCTTAATGTAACACTAGGAGTACAGTAGCTCAACAAAGCAAAATGTAGAACACAGGTAGTAGCCCTAAGAAGGCAATTTATAGATACTTGAATTTGTAAATTACTGAAGCTACCATTCCTTGCTGAAGGACTCCTTACTGGTTCAGGCTAAGGAAGTTTAGATAGCAAAGTTCAAAAGCTGCTAATTCATGAAGTGGCAAAGGTGAATGTTGCTTGAAGATGACATATATTTGACCAGTTCTTACATTATCTACAAGTTAGAGACAAGACACTAATTGAGATAGATCTTTAGGCTGACTCAAACAAGAATATGCTTCAGCTGCCTGTTTCCTTATGACTTAATCCTAATGCAAATTAAGTTTAAGTGAAGATATTGCTATTAAACAGCTCAGGATGAAGTTTTGCAACAGCAAAGTTGACAAAGCTTTTTTTGTTAAAAACAGCCCACATCTTTGACTTTTCTCTGAAAGTTTGAAGTATGAATTATATAATTTAATTAAGCCACACTTTCGTTATATAAAGTATGTAAGTTACTTTCAACTTGAAAAAAAATACATACGCCATAGTACAACAGTCCAGAATTACTAAAGAATATGTAGGAGTGTTTAGTTCTACCCCCCTTCTTGGTGATAAATGACATACAGAGAATTATCTACTATTCCCAGTGTATCTCCATTTCTCTCAGATAAAAAATGTTAGCATCAAGTCATTATGAAAATGTAGAAAAATAAGATATTTTTACAGTTGAAAAATATTTTGGTTAAGTTAAAGAGGAGGCAGGATCTAAAACTACTAAAACAATCTGTTACACCGGCTTCACAGGTAACAAATTTGTATCACTTGCCCCAAAATTAGTTTTCATGTTCATGGCAAATTTTGGGGATCCAGTACTTACAAAAACTTTGCATTTTAATTAAAAAGTCCAGAGTTGAATGTCAGTCTGGATCTTTTACAAGCTCACAACAAGCATTTCACAAGGGGAGCTGTGAGATTGGAATAAAGATTTTTTTCTTAAGGACCTTCAGGACCCTCGATATAGAAGTCACTAAGAAAAATGAAAATATTGAAAAAATCCTACCAACATACGAATTTTATGTTTAGTCCCCATTAACATGTATTTAGCAATAAGAAAGAGAACTTGTAAACCTTGTCTCCCGAATTAAATTCCTGTGTTTATTTCTCTTCTGTTAATTTTCACATTCCGTGGCCACCTAAAGAAAGTCCTTCAAGAATAAGATCAGTTAACTGAGTAAAATCAATGGAATATACTCTATTTTCCAAATAAATTATTAAAATTTACAATGAAAAAGTTTTTGTTATCTTACAGATTGTCTAGGTTTTGAAAGACAGGTGTCTGTTAAGAGAGGTTGAACCCTCCCTTAAGACAGAGAACGTCATTTTTTCCCCTCCCTCCGAATTATTTAATTTTGAAATCAAGGGCTCTCAGGCAAAGATACGGGAAAAGGAATTACAGTTCTTTACTAATATTTATGAACAAGTAATAACAACAATAATAACCATAAATAGAACTAGGAATTAATAAAATAACTTTCCCGTTAATTGGTGTAGTCACGATAGAAAGAAAAACAAACAGCAGGAGGCGCCGCTGAACTCCGCTGGGCAGGGCGGTTGCGGTGACTCCCGAGCGGCTGCAGGTGGTGCTGTGATGCAGGGTGAGGTCAACCTCAGGCAGCTCACCGGAGAAGCGAAGAGAGAGTAATCAGGCACCTCAGGGCGGCAACGGCAGGCTGCAGGACAGAAACCAGTCCTCTTCCCTCTTTTTTCCCGACCAGCTGCTAAATGGCAAGGACTTCTACAGTTACAATCGACTCTGGGGTCCCAGACGGCAGAGGACAGCTGAATTCTCCAGCAAAACACCGCAGCCTCCCGCGGCAAGGGAGGGGGAGGGCAGCAGGCAGCAGAGGGGGAAGCAGACAGCAAAAGGAGCAGCCGAGCTCTCTCAGTAACTGCTGCGAGAAAACGCAGCCCGGGAAAACGTGCTACCTCCCGGTAATGCACAAGGTCACCTTAACCGCTCCCCCCCCCTTGGAGACCGAAACCAGGACACAGCTGAGTCTTCCTCCGGTTGCAGCCCCCAAAGCTCAGAGAGCAGCCTCTCCTTTTCTCCTCGCCGGACGAGAGAGAGTGAGAGAGTGTGTCCCTTCCCCTCCGGCCGGCTCGGCTCCCCTCTTCCCCGTCCCCACCCAAGCCTACTTCTTTTGTCTTTCACAAAGGAGCTGATGGCCTTAATGGTCCGCCTATTTGTTACCTGGTGACATTGATGGGAGAAAATTCCAAGACAACTCCCCAACCTCTGACACAGATCAATAACTAAAATATAACAGTACTGTTATAGATAAGGCATCATCAGTTCCCCAGCCTTGGTCTATCTTTTTCACTAAATTGGAAATCTCCTGAAAACAATGATGAGGTTTTCAGTAATTTAAACTTTCCATTAGTTTCTGTCATGCCTGAATTTAGATACATCTGTTTCAGGCAAAATGCAAACATACAGAAGTGAGTGGAAATGAAAAATAAGGCAGACAAAAAAATAAATCAGTGTCTCTAAGCATTAAATGGCTTCAGATAAAGCTTGGTTCTCAAACAAAAGAAACAAAAAACCCACAAACCAAGCAAACACACACACAAAAAACCCCAAAGCACACAAATTATCTTAGTGAATGTAAGATGGATCTCAGTGCTCCCCTGAGCTGAAACACTGAGATCTGCCTAAGCAGCACATGTGCTTCTCAAGAGCACTTCTCAGAAAGCTCCATGGGTCTCTGAACCGGCTGGGAGCATGAAAAATGAAGCGGTCCTCAAGTCCTGCTGCTTGTCGTTTCCATTTAAATCTCCCAAGTGGCATTTGCACAACACACATCGTACAGTTGAACAAACTCTTCAGCTAAATCAACAGCACTGAACAGCACAGAAAAGAGCTGTGGATGGGTGAGCCTGTTTGACTTTGGTTTAATTTCTGCTTAAATCAGTATCAACGATTGGCTATGGCAGAATTAAATTTAGTCTATACAGATTTTTAATCACAATCTCCTATATTTGTGTTCAATTTTTGACCACCTTGAAGGCTGATGTTCTTATGCTTTACCTTTGTTTTTTCTCATCTCACCTCTTCAACAACCTACCCACATCCTTCTCACATTCTCCTCTCCTGAAATAATCATTAGCAACATTTTTATAGATCTAAAGAAGCATGGTGCATAAAAATTTTACCTAGAGGGGACACTTAAAAAGTTTTTCTCAAGAAAAATAAGTAACAACATTTCCCCCATATAGAAGGATCTTTTTATTTTACAAATTTTTCCACTTATAACTTTGACTTAGTCAGAATCTTTCCCTTTTTGTTTTAGTTTTTTCTGCTTTCTTATATTCTAATTGTGTTTCCCCATTTTTACTTCCTTTTTACAGTCAACATCATTTTAATAATGTTAAGAATGCCCAGGTAAATGAGAGCAGGAACAACTCATTACTTCTGGGATGGATCATTATTGACTCACTGCATTCTTCAGCAAGGGTGTGTAATTTCTGTACCGTTTCAACTTTCAGGCCTGGTGTTTAAAATAACATTTTAATGACAAATCCACAATGCAAACAGGAAAGAAGAGCTTGGGTAAAGGCCAGCAACTTTTTTCCATCTCCATGTAAAGTGTGAATGTTTAATGCCTGTACAGGGCTTTATTAATTACTTTTAAGCTGTTAAAGCCATGAGTTTTCATTTTTGTCCTTCAGCCAAGCAAAGGTGAAAGAACAGAGGTGATCAGGTGGAGGTGCAAGTTCTTATCCATTTACCTCTCTTGCACTGTAGTTTCCCCCATTCAATTTGTGTCTGGGAAGACAAGGGTGCCCATAGTCCTGTGTGGCAAGAAACATTATAAATAAACACATTACTGTTCTTCAGAGGGAGTCATTTAGCCTATTTAAGATCTGCTCTGCTCCACTGTTTTTGCCTGTGTTTTTCATGAGATATGGGAAGTGCAGGTGTCTAGAGTTGCCTTCTCAATTTCAATATTGTTATCCTAAAAACAGGGCAACCATTCTTTCACACAGACCTGTAGAATACAGGAAACAGTCTACCAAAAGCAATTTCCTGAGAAAAATTCCTGTTGGACTCAGGTGCCACCCACTGTCTTCTTTCTGAGCTGGATTTTGCTTTTTCTCTGTCAGCATCAACTCAAAATAATTCATTTGAACTATGCAATTACATGAGCTAAGGGATGGGGTACCATATTTGAAAGTCATTCTTCATAGCTTCTCACCAACCCATCTGAGAAAACGCCATCACAGCCTTTTTGCAGAAGTGCACCCTTTCAAGGCAACCTGGAGAGAAGAGGGAAAAAAACAGTTTGAAGTCTCATCCACATATACATGAAAGGCAAGGTAATGAAGTAGATGTAAACTTTTCTCAGAAGATCCTACTAACTAATTCATCTTTCCCGAAGTAGTTCATGCACCTTATGCTTTTGTTTATAGCAGCACATTACAAACATCTCCCCAGGAACCCTCTGGTTCTCTTCCTGGAAACAGAGCTTGGCACCAAATAAAGTTTCAAAGTGCCTCAGAAGCATAAGATCTAAGCACTAAGAAAGACGTTTGGGACCAAATCACATACAGGCTGATTAAGGTTGCATTACCCATACCCTGAGGAGCTGAGATACACTTGTAAACCAGGCTTAGTGTTGACAGCCTCAAGACAAGATTGGGTACAAGTGCTGTCACTTCTTCCCTGGATCTGTTATACAAACCAGTTCCTGTTTCCTGACAAAGAAAAGACAATGTCTAGTCCTTCATCTGAAACTTCACTCCCCTTCTCTTCTGTGTTGCTCATTTCAAAACAGAAATAAAGAGATTCTTTAAGCCAAATTCATGTTCTTTGTAATAAACTGTTGAGGTAAAGCTGACTGTCGTCAAGCTGCAAGATGAACACAACCCACTGGGATTGTTTTCTGTATGAAAGCAGAAAGTCCCTCACTGTTTGATGCAATCACCTGGTTAGATTTGTTTTGCTTTCCAGTGCTGTCCTACACAAAAGAAATATCTCTGTATACATATCTCTTCTGGTCACTGGCAGTATAAGATGAATAGGACTTGATCACCATCCAGCATCAGGCTCTATCTTCCTCACATGCAAAATGTATCATGACAGCACTCCTGACTGGAGGGAAATATTAACTCAGCTCACCTCAGCCAGCACAGCATGCTTTAGGAAGGAGGAGCAAAAGAGCACAGAAGCTTTAGAAAGTGTCAGGCAGGGTGTTCTTACAATACACCTTTTATCCTAGGCAAAAACCACACATTCTTAAGCTACATATGAGTAAGTTCAGCCTCTGAATATGGTGGATGTTGACTGCTCCTTTGAGGAAAGTATTTTGCTCTGTCATGGGGTACATCACATATTTATTGCATTGGTCAAGAAAGTTCAAGTTGAACAGTGGTAAGCAGGTATAATTGAGTCTAAGTGAGTGTGAAGGAAGTGGCTCATTTTACTTGGCAGAGGTGCGGGTTAATATAGAAGTCTTCTTTAATTTACACCTTCACACTTCCTCACATCCTCTTGCGTGTTGCAAAAGAGAAATTCCTGCAACTCTTTTAACTTGCACCCTGTCTGTGATTCTGTAATTCACACTCCTTTAGGCACCAGAGCTGGGTCCTGCAGGCTGCAGTCTCAAACCAGAGCAAGGCCAGACAGCTGTTCCCAGCTCAACCATAACAGTTACTACACAATGCACTCCATCTCCACATTAATAGGAGATTATTAGGAACATAAAACATAATATTTGCATTTGTTTTTCTTAAATGTTTCTTGTAGACCACTGTAGAGTGCTGGTACTTGACTTGGAACACAGCTTCACAAACAGCAGTTAAAAAAGCAGTCCCTTGTGACTCTGCCACAGATATGTGAAGGTGAATGTTAAGATACTGGTCAAATCATGACAATTTACTGTGATGTCTAGAGAAAGTCCAAGCTAATAAATTTCCTCCTCCACATCCCTATTGCTATTTTTAAGTCTTTTCATGCTAGCCAAATCAAACTTCCACCCCAACAACCACAGACCAGTTTGTTTGATTTATCATCTTTTCATGAGACAAAAGGCCACTGATTAATAAAAAATCTTGAGAAAGAAATCTTCTGACACTGTTGATAGAGGCTGTCAGAGAATTACATTAGGTTCAGTGATGGGAAGTTTTTTAGGGTGGTTATTTTTTATTTATCTTTTTACTTTTGAAGTTTGGAGTTTTTTTGATATGTTCCCACAAAAGATGGCTGGCACAGAAAAATTGTTTCACTTCACTGGGTACTTTGCCATTGTACTAAATGTTTTTTCCTTACCAGTAGAAGCATTTTGGAACACATAACTTACAGATACAGTACTATCGTAGGGTAAGAAGAGGTAAAGGAGGATATATTATACTGGAAATATCCTAAAGAACATTATTTAATTTTGGAAGGTGGTTGCTTTTTCCTGATACTAAAGAAGCATAATTGCAGCTCCTACAAACTTTTAAAAATGTGTACACTTTTACTGGGATAATAATATCTTGAACTTACTGCACAATTTGTGCTAGAATTTCAAGGTCCTCAATAAATGCAAAATGAATTTGCCTAATGCATCTTTTTGAGGCGGTTAAGTTCTATTCTTCTTTTAAATAAATTGAAGCACAAGGTAACTTTAGAGTTTGCCCAGTCACACATCAAGTGAGTCCTGGATCTCAGAATAAGAGTCAGAGGTCTATTGTGCTAGTGTCTTGCCATAATGTAATTATTAATTTTTTTTTTAATTTTGTGAAGCTACAAGAAAGGGAAAGGTATATAGCATAACCAAAATCTGACTTATATTTATATTACATTATATTATATGTTTTAGAAAATTCAGTAATAAATGAATAATATACTGATGATAAATAGCATACTTTTCTCCTTGCTCTGCTGAGTTTTCTCCATTTCTATTTCTTCTATAATTCTGACAGGAAGTTCTTTAGAAAGTGATCAGTCTAAATACAATGTACAACATTCATTTGATGTGCCTTTCTTTGTCCATCAAATCTGTACTTTCTGATTCTCTTCCTGACACACTGAAGTTCTACACTACTGTCACTCAATTGAAATCAATTTTGTCTGTGTAGCATTTTATTCTTTTTAGTGAAAAGCTGCATTTACTTGCCCAAAATAGAGTCTGGGGAGAGATGATGTGTATGTATGCTTGTGTGTGTGCAGGAAAATAGGAGGAGAACAGAAATGTCCTTCTATCAGATTCAAGAATTTTCATTAAATCATTAACATGGAAGTATTTTTAAATGAGAATTTAGTTGCTATAAGGACCTGGCTTCAAATTCAGGTCAGGTTAAGGTAGAAACTGGCTTGATAGACTCCTTGAAAAGATTATTTTTTCCATTACACAAGCACAGAATCCATGATTGCTGATAATTCATAGCAGGTAACTCCTGTCTTCAGAAGCCTGATCCCATGAGTAGGACACAGAAAAAAAACCACAGAGAACCTCTGATGAAGTTTATACCCCTATGGTTTTGACAAATAATTGAAAAATAATGCAAACAAGGAAATAGCATCCCACAGTGAAGACTGGAAACCATGATTAGAAGAAATTCAGCTTTTTCTAAAGGTTGCCCAGTATGTCAGTACACGTATTTCAAAACATAGATCACCTGAAATCTAGTCTGCTGATCTGGGTCCAGGACTGCCCTAGATTTTTTCGTCCAGTTCCTACATCAACTGTATTCCCAGAAACTCCATGGTTACATTCAAATAAGAGCACACTATGTGCTCTATCTGGGTCCAGAATGACAACAAATTAATCTGGTGAGAAACTACATAGTCTTGCTCTCTTCATCTTCCCCAGGTATTCCTTTGAAAGATCAGAAGCCACAGAAGTCCAACCTCTGCACTTGCCAAAAGTCCATTTGGAAGGAATAACCTTCAGCTTTGAATTGGGGTCCTGCTGTTGCACAATGTACAAGTGAAAGGAGGATGAATGGCTGCTGGAAAGGCCTTTCCTCACTGGTCATTTCACCACTGAGACTCAGTGCTCCTTTAAAACTGAAGGTGTTAGCCTGGCCATTTGTTGTGGCATTGGAATGAGAGGATCCAAACTCTCCTCAGCCCAGACTTGAAATCTGAACTTTTCTGCACTAGCAGAATTTGCCTGTGATCACATTTCATGTCCACACAAAATAAAAATCTGAAATCAGATAGCTCTGAACATTGTTTTCTGGTTCCCTTCAAGGCTGCCTTAGTAGGAATGTGTTCACTGACAAACTGATTAAAGTCTGCAAAGTGAGGAAGGAGACACCCAAGGAATTTTCTATGGGACTGAGTAGAGATATTTTCCAATATATAGGGCTTTGGTGAACAGAATTTACTTCTCTGTCTTTGTAGGAAATTAATTTTATTTGTTTAAATAGATTTGAAGACAGATTTGCAATTGATAATTCCAGATATGGGTAAAGTTGATACCTGGCTCTCCTTTATAATGCTTTGATTTTTCTCTAACTTTAAAAAACAAAATAATCTACATCAGTGGGAATTAGCCTGAACCATCCACAGGAAAAAAAACCATGCCTAACTCAGCTCCACCAAAATTTAATCCTACACTTTTTTAACCTGGAGTTCAAGTTCATGCTTGTAATACACATTTTGTAGTAAGACCTGCAAACAGAGCTACTTGAGTCCTGTGCACTGGTACTTTTCCATGCTTACATCAGAAGGAAAATAAGTCTTGCAAAAAATAGAAAGTGAAAAATATCCCTAAGAGAGTCTTGAAGTGTTCCTCAAGACACATGTATATGCAGATGTGACGAGTATGCAAATGTACAATAAAGTTTTCCATCAGAGATGGGAGGTTCTGAGAATAAACTGTAACATGAAGCCTTGCTTTATCAAGAGCTAGTGCCCTTAGTGCTGAAAACACAAAATAAAGAGGCTTTTGTGTAAGTGGAAAACAATCAGATCATATTTTATCATCCAAAAATTTTCAAATTTAAACATAATTCTGGCACAGCAGAGTATCAAGGAAACATGAAAAGCTTTTTAAATATTTTCACAGATTAGCATCATGATGATAGTAAAAGTGAAACACAAGACTGGTTTGCAGTGAGTCAAAGTCATATCAGCAGTCATAGAAGACATTAAAAAATTAACTGCTGAGTATTGGTGGAAATGTTATGAAGCTTTTTACTCAAGATTCTTGCACCAGTTTTTGTTAATCCAGTTTCACATTAGACACATGACCCATTTATCTGTTTCACACTATTTGATACACTGATGATCAAACCACACTAAACAGAGGTGGGAATCACTAAACACAGATGGAAATTGGTGGTGATGGTGACAAGAATTACAATGGTTTTGTTCTTAAGTAAATATTAAAATGTTAATCAAATATTTAACATTTTCAGTCAACTCAGTATTATTCATAATGATTATTTGTCATCCTTTTCCTTCCTATTTTAACCTCACAACCAAAGAACAGAAACATCACATGATCTACTACTTAGAGAGAACAGTGACTAATTAAAATGAATAATTCAAAGACAATGCATAACAAAACATTTTTAATGTTCACACAAGCCGTACCAAATTAAAAACAAGCAGAAAACCCACAGATAATAACTATTGTTATGATGTTTTCAGTAATGTTTTTTGGTACTAAATAGCCATTCAAATTTTGAGGGTCTTTATGAATGTCTATGTACTTTTAGAAATAAATGAACAATCTCTAACTGCTCTAACCACACTTAACACAGTGGATCCAGGAAGGATTTCCTGTTCATGAAAGCTGGAAAAGCATTCTCTTTGAGATTTACTGTAAATAGCTCTCCACCCTGGTTTGAACAATCTAAATGTGGTATTACTACAATAATTCTGTGAAGGCATGAGTTAGAGAATTCTGAAGAGGGGTAAGGTGAGGAAGGCAGCGTCTCTCCAAGTGGATGGCTGGTTTATTTTCTTCTGAAATAAACCCTTGCATTGTTAATGAGGTTAGTTATTGTTTTATTCAAGATAATATCAAAAAGGTGTCTCTTAATATTTAAAATCTAAATATAGAAAACTAATAGCATATCATTAATCAAAGTTCAAATGTGCACAGAATTTGTAATACCTTTTACAAGTTGACTATGTTTACAGGCCTCAGATTTGTGCATGTACTCTCAAGTTCCTAAATCTTTCTGCATATTCTGAGGGTTTAGTAGTCATAAGCAGAAGGAATATGTTGCCTAAGTACACCAGTATTAATTATGAAGTTATTTATCACATAGTTCAGTGTCAAGCATTCCAAGACTAAGAGCAAAGCAGGAACAGAAGAACAGCTTCTTTTATGGTCTTATAGTAAGAAGGCACTTCATAATGATAGAAGATGTCTTAGGACTTACTGTATATTCTGTGTGTTGGCCAGGTCAAGTAAAAACAAACTGAGTGAAATGTAAACCTGAAAACAGAAGAAAACATACTCAGTGCATACTACTCTCAATCTTGCCTATACAACCCTATCTACCTGAAATACTAGGTAGCTTTAAAGTTTCCCCACCCTATTAAATTAACAATGCAAGATTATAAGAAACTAAATAAGTTACTTTTAGTACAAAATGCTGTTTGCTGTTCAGCAAGAGTTATTTCTGCCCATTTGCACAACTGTGATAGCCCATTTTCAGTGTGACCTTGCCTCTTTCCTTTATACTCCCCATAATCAATAGAGGAGCTGATTACATCTGGTTTGCATCTCACAGGAGGAAAAGTAATAGCAACATAGTTGCCCTCCACTATTATCCAGCATTAGCAGCACTTCATTCAAAAGTGCCAATGATATGCTCATCTGCATGGCACAAATCTCATGTAAGAGTTTAGATAACCAGCTGGTATTTCTAAATCATAATCTTGGTAAATTGTTTTCTAGGTTACGGGAATGCATCCTTAGGGCTGCCAATACAAACTTCTCTTAAAAGTTTGTTCCTGCATTGTGGTTTCCTTTTGGATATAGTTTCATTATATCTGCCTCCTACGGCATGAGAAGGCAACAATGTGATTACTATTACTCCTCACTTAATTACCTGGTAAAGTCATCAGGGCTTCAGAGGCACAAAAAGCGCCTCTACATTAAAAAAAGTTTCTCTGTTCTTGATATCATATAAAACAGAACCTGCAAGATTGGGGATAGTGCACAATACTTAAATGTCAATTGGACACTTGGCAAAAGGAAAAAGTAGTAATGAGCTGTGGAAGATTTAAGAGCCTTGACTAACACATACAGGATCTATGTGTGTGCTAGTTTGAAAACAAACCAGTGGAGGAATTAAAATACCATGACTCAATTATATTGTGGGACATTCCAAGTCAGAACCACAATTTAATAGGAGAAATTAGAATAAAGGCAGTAATATAGAAATACCAGCCTAAACTGACAAAGTCAGAATACAACCTGATACTCTGATGGTCAGGGTGGTGATAGCAGTCCAGTTAAATGGTTTGCAGCCCTGTTGGAGTGATGAATGTGTTCTGGTTGAAGTGGTGATCTGAGGAAAGCTATGGTCCATTTCTAGAAGTCCCGTGGTTGTTGTGGAGCTCCTCTCCTCTGGGAATCCAGTGGATGTGGTGCCTTGTGGTGTGTTCCAAGACCCTTTTTATACATGTAGGGATGCTCAGTTCCTGCCTTTGGGGCAGGGCATATCACAATGGGATGATGTCATTCATGAGTCATTCCAGGAGGCCTTGATGGGCCATTAGAGGAGATGGCTTCCCATAGAGTAGTTCCTGCTTCTCAAAGGGTGTTTATCAGGGCTGAGCCATTGATGTGTAGACAAAGAAGCATTGTTCTGCCTTTGCAGGATTGCCTCTCTTTCTTCCTTATGTAATGCCCAGGTTGCAGTCTGGAGAGTGGGTGGTGCAGTGGTCAGCTGTTGTGATGACCCATCATTAACAATTCATTGAGAAGTGATGGAGATTGTGATAGAATACATTCCTTTGGTTACACCTTCCATGTAACCCAAGATGATGTGGCACAGGCAAAAATAGTACATAGTTTAGCAGCAGCTTTCCAGTGCAGAAAATATGGAAGTCAAGTACTGTAGATTGCAATACCCTCCCCCTGTTTCCACGTGTTTTTTATAACTTTGCATCTTTTTCTGTATTTTATTTTTAGCCTGCTTCCACCCATTTTTGAATGCTCTGGAAATAAGATCTGAAGACGTTAGTGTAGGTGTTTGATAGTTTAGTAACAGCCTACAAGGTTTTCCATTACATTTCAGTGAAGCAAAGCAAGGTCATATTCAGAAAATACGAACAGATCAGCACCACCAGGGACCAAGGATTGTTGATTTTGTACTTGATCCTCATCAGCTGCTGTGAAATGGGCAGCTAAAGCTTTAACAAGGAAGGCACAGAAGTAAATCTTGGTATTGTGGTAAAGCAGAAATCTTCTTTAAAAGTGCTGCGATTGCCTAGCGGTAAGGTCAGGAGAAAGGTAGGACTGAAAAAATTGAAAAATCCCTTTCTAAAGTCAGCACATACTGCTATGCTTTGTAGATGCAGCTTTAGGTGAAAGACTATATTAGGCTGGGATTACAATATAGGAGGAAAAGAACAGATCTTATCTCCAAAGCAGCTGGTGCCTAGAGAGAGTACCTAGTAAAAATTTCAGATTTCAGATGTTCCTATGAAAGGACTTAAATTCTCTATGTAAGTGTTCATTGTGAGTGGGTATAAAGATGGTAATAAGACCATTACCATGAACTGTGGAAATCAGCTTGTTGTGTTTCTTTTCTTGTTTGTTTGGTGGTTTTTTTCTGGTTTGTTGTTGTTGTTGTTGGTTTGGTTTGGTTTTTTTGTTAGTTGGTTACTTTTTTTTTTTTTGAATTTGGTTTTAGTTTTTACATGTCTCATGGCCCTCAGAATGATTTGTTTCATTACAACCTTAGTAGTTCTGAAATTAGTGCTTTCACACCAGTGGCTCATACACAGATTTTGAAAAACCGTTTCAGTTGAAGTTTACGCTTCTCAATACATTTCATTTACAATTACAATTTAAATTAAAATAGATTACAGCAACTAGCACATTAAAAAAATAAAATCTGTTCTACAAGTGCAGAACTGAGGCAGGAGGGTTGCTTCTACATGGTACCTCTTCTCCAGTAAAATATTATCTGGTGTCTCTGAAAAACAAAGCTTTTCTTATTGTAGATTGAGGTAGCAAGTATAAAATAGCAGACTGGTTTTATCATTGATTAGCACTGTACTGTTATATCTCAATAGGTCTAATTTCTGCCTCCACCTCACCCCAAGAGCTGATAACTCTGGGCTGCATTTCCTTTTCTGGACTCCAAAAACCCCTAAGTTTCTGTACTTGTTGATCAGAATTTTTTTCTTTCAGAATGCTCATGTGAGAGCAGATTAGTTGCCTATTAGAGCAAAAGAGTTGCTACTCAGATTATTTCTCATTTCGCTCAGCTAGGGCCTCCACACTCGGTCATCCAGTGTGAATAATCTGTGTAAACACATACGAAGGCACAAACCAGTCATTGCTTATAGCTGGCCTTCAGGACATATCCAGCACCAGATAACTCAACAAGTCACATTTATTGTACACTCCTTAGCTGTCCATATAAAGGAATGGGATCTAGAACTTCAGAAAAAATAACTATTATGGGCCAAGAGGAAATGAGAACTGGGCCAAGTCTGAAGAGATTAATCACTCTTTATTCAGCCTGCATTATGGCTCATTATTCAGTCCACAGGAGAAGGGCCACAGGAAGAAGGCAAGCAGCACACCCAAGGATGCTCTCAGCTCTTAAAACCACTGGAGAGAGGTGAGAAGAGCACTGCTTAAAGGACTGGCCTCAAGCTCTCCTATTTTCAGCAGGACATGCAGTCACAAGTTTTCCTGTGAGAATGAATGTGATCCAAGCCAAGACTTTGCCATGGCAGCAAAGGAGAAATAACAGACATGGATAGCAAGTTAACATAAACAGAATACAAAATCAGGGAGAGCTTCAGAGATTCCATGGGTAACTAGGGGAGGTTTAGAGTCTCCCAGCATTTGTTTTACTGTCACATTTGAAGGACTTTTAAGTATCAATAGATTACAGAGATGGCCCAGCCAGCTGATTACAGTTATGATTCATTGCCATGGAGTTTATCATCACGAGTCTGTGGGATCACTCAGTGAATGCCTCCACACTAAGAGGATACACTGATTAGCCATAATTAGCACTGCACCATAAATTCACGTAGAGCTTTAAAAACATTAAGAAACAGTATATCTCCTCCCCAGAGAGCACCAGCTTATTACTAAGCCATTTTCTCAGACATGGCACAAGCATGCTTAATTTAGCTATTAGCCAACAAGGACATGATAATTATTTTTCTCTAACAGTGACCCGTGTCCTTGAGAGAAAATGCAGTTTTGAGGACAGAACTAGAAGGAAGATTCCAGCTTTTAAGCTGTGGGTTACATTGCAGTTCCTAAAGGGAGAACATGCCTCAGGGTCACCTATAGAGCAAACTCTTAGCTGTATTAGGTTATCCACCATGCAACATCCTAATGATTGATTTCAAACACAGAAAATGGTCAACTCCAGGTTTGAGGCTCATATTATAAGAAAAGTACTTAATTATAGTATGTTACATGTAAGCAAGGAAAGCAAAAATATTTTGTCTTTTATCTACCCCTTGCTCTTGCTAATATTTTTTTCTAGCTCCATATTACCATACCACAGCCTTACTAACTGAAGATGATGGTTTGCCTCGCCTTTTTATTTTCCAGTCCCATATGGCTTCCTAGTGAAGTTGCTTTCATCCCAATCACTGTTCTTACAACAGCTGATCCCACCACTCATTAATTTACACATTGTTTGGCTGATTTTCAGTTCTACCTCTAGTTTTACCTTACCCATTGCAAGAAAAGTAAGTCAAATTACATTTTTCTACAGAAAATACAGAACTAATCCTTCTTTGAGTTCAGAGCTGCAGAATTCCGAGACAAAAGTCATGAAGAACTAGGTATAGCAGACATTCTTCATTGGAAAGGTGTTTCTGTGGTCCTCATTCCCTTCTTTCCTTCAAAGGTGATTTTCTCTCAACTTAGCAAGTAGGGTCTTGCAGAGAGTTCTAAGCTCAGGATCAGTTCTATTATTAGGTATATGCTTGAGCTTCCTGTGTGCCTGAGGCAGTTTAGTGAAAGCAAGCTACAAACCTACCCACAGTTTATTTGCTCTGTATCTTGCTTCTGTTTGGGTTTAACAAGAGATCCCACACATAGCTGCTACCATGACTTAAGAACTGAAGAAGAGATGCCTTTTATCTGCAACTAAGGACAAGCATTCAACACCAGAAGTTTGTGCAAGCTGGAATTTGGCTGGAACAAATTGCATATCTATCAACATAACTAGAGGCTCAGCAGTTTTCTGATTATTAATGTGCCTCAGAAATCTACTGGGGCTGATTACACATAACCAATGAAACACCAGTGGCCTACTCAGCGTTCAGTTTCTTGGGAGACTAGGCATGCTTTACCTCTGGAGCCATCCGGCCTTCAGCATTCAGTGCAAGCGAAACAAATGTACTGTGCATGCAACCATAACCACAAGTTTATGCCTCAGCAAATTATCCCATCAGATACTCAGATATCACCAACCCTCATGTTTGCTGAAGGCAGAAAGACTACATTTTGCAAACATTTGTTGAATGCTGAGATTACTGGAGTGTGAGAGTTTTTCCTGCCAGGAGTTTTCCATTAAATCCATTAAATCATGCTGAATATGTTTTTTATTATTTCTTAGTGAAAGAAAAAAGAACTTTTCTAGCCTCTCCAACTGGCTGTGGGTGCTTCATGTTCCTTCCTCCAGAGCTCATAAGTCCAGGCTCTAGGCCTTTCTCCTCTAAGCACAAAAAAA
>VZRZ01006453.1:249277-289823 GCA_013398175.1 Climacteris rufus
AAAAAAAAAAAAATCAAAAATCCAGAGCAGACTTTAGAGGCCTCTCGGAGCTAATTTATTTTTACTTTATTTGACAACAGGGTTCCATTGGTAGGGGATTGACCCATAGTTTTCCCTTACTCCTGCTTAAATCCACAGATTCTATGCACTACAAAGCCAGTTGATTTCTGAATATTCATTTTATTAAGCTTCATAATATTGAATCCTCAGGGGTACTTATCCCTTTGTGGTCAGAAGTTTTTTCTGTCTGAAGACTATATGTTTTCTCTAAATCAGAAGGGTGTTTAGCAGAGAGGTCAGTAATCTCAGATGTTTGTACTATATTATCTGCTAACCTCTTGGGGAAGGACAGTCTGCTTATATGTCTGCCTGTGGCGGCATATGTGGCAAAAACCACAGCCCCACAGGCTCAAGACTGGTGGGTTTAGCCTGAGGTTGCCAACGTCTGAGTCACACTCCGTGGTCAGGGTGATCTTTCTGGCTTACCCCCAGCATCCCTCGCAACTGTGTTACCATGTTTCAGTTCATTGGTTAGGTATGGTATTACCTAATGTTCTCTATAAGGTTAAGTTCTAGAAACTTCGTTGCTGTTCAGTTCTCTATGGGTTACCTGTAAATCCTTGTACCCCAACTGGTTACTTTCCCCTGCTTCTATCCCTATAAATCCCCTGCTGTCCCCCTGCCTTGCTCTCTGGTCCCTGAAGCCTCCAGCTCTTCCCGATCCTCGCGCTGCCTCTCCTGGACCCTGGACCCTCTCCTGCCTTTTCTGCTGCTTCTCTCCGGGAAATAAAAGAGCTGGAAATCACACCAGGGCACTTCTCTCTGGCCTTTATTCTCACCTGTGCCCATGACATCGGCCTGGGGCTCTCTCACCTCCAGAGGAGCCAGCACTAAAAGAGCTGCCGGAGGACACCCCGTGTTTGGGGAAACTGCAAGCTGCAGCCCCCAGGAAACCAGGGTCACTCCCAGACTAATGCTGAGTGGCCTCAAGTAGGTCCCTGGAGCCAGCGTGATCTGGCCACGCTGGGCTAAACAGTAGAGCACCCAGCACAAAATGTCACCAAGTTCTCAGGCATTTTCACATGTGTGCTATTCAGGAATAAACACCTCTGATCTAATATTCAGAGCCAGTGGGCAATCCTATTTCCCAGGATGAACAAGGACAGGAAAAATACAGTACCAACATGGAAGTGGATGAAGACGACTCAGTGAGGGGCAAATGGCCCACCATGGATAAATGAACAGCCAAGGCTGATCTCCCACCTGTTATTTTTTTCATTTTCAATGATCATTAAACAGTGAGCAAATTAGTAAAAATCAATATCATGTATAGAATTGCTCACCAACAGAGAAAAAACGAACTGCCTTCTTCAGCTAACTTCATTTCCAAGGAGTACTTGAAACCCACTGTGATCAGACATTTTTTCAGTAGCGATGGATTGAAAATGCACTGTACAAAAGAGGAAACCTTTGCACATTAATCCAAAGTAGATCAGTGCCACGGGTAAAAAGCGTGAGTAACTCAGAGCCTTTAGCAGCAGTCTCCTGTCCTGAGAAAAGCAGCAAGCAGCTTGGCTTTACCCAGTCTCTGTTGAACGAAGTCGAGCCTGCATCAAAGCTCCTGCAGAATCTTGGCTCAGTTCACGCACAGTGGTTTAATTTAAGCAGGGGAGTAAAGAGACGAGAAAGGGTTCTTTTCCGCTTATTGTCAGCAAGGTTTCATTACTGGAGCATGGCGGGGGTGTGGTAAAAGACACCAAAATGGAGGCCAGGGGCATCTATTACGGTACGGAAGTGAGGGAAGGGCAGTCGGGAGAGAGCCGATCACTGCGGAGGATTACAATGATTGACAGTGGCGCTGGCCAGACACTCTGCTGTCCGCACCAGCACAGGAACCAATGAGCTGCCCTTTTGGGTGGGGACAGTGGCTGCTGCCACAGCCAGGGAGCCCCCGTGGCGACCCGGGGCTGTGCCATCCCCGGCTGCATCATGGTGGGGGGGGGGGAAAGGGACCGGCCCCCGCAGCTCTGGCACAGCAGGGCTGGGCCGGGTCGTCAGCCACGCCCAGAGGCACCGCAACAGATCAGCCTTCAGTTATTGCAGACTTAACAATTGTGTAGCACAACTCAACAGTCTTCAGTGTCATCTGTAGAGGCCAGTAGTTACCATAAAAACTAGTCAGTTATTTGGGTGTTTTTAACAAATTTATTTAACACTGTGATTTTTCCTCTATACATAAATGTCAGAGTGAGAGGAGAAGGTTTAAAGAAGATCCAAATGACCATAAAGCTGATTTTTTACCAGGAAATCATTCAGGTAATTTTTCTCAGTGGGATTACCATCTCAAATGACTAGCCCGAGAGGAAAACATATATTTGTCAAGCTGAATTATTTTACTAGTATAAAATAATACAAAATAAAAATAAATTCTACAAAGAACCTTTAAAAGAATTGTACATATTTTTATTTTTTTCCCCAAAGACCTATTTCATGTTTAAAGAAGATTGGAAAAACATGTGCTTCTCAGTTGGCGCTTCTAAAGTTAAGCTTTTGGAAATCCAATATCCTCAGAGATTGTTTATTGTTGGGGCAGCACTTTGAATTGAAAAAAAAAATATTCACTAAGTAACTTTTGTTAGAAGTCAAATGCAAGATATTTCTAAGTACAGAACTATGAAAAACTTCATTGATAGAACCAGCTACCTGATTCCGGAGGTTTATTATTTTTAGTAGACCAAATTCTTGTCTGTTATAAAATAACTCTTCATGTTCTGATGGAGCAGGATGAATAGTGACCATTGGAAGTATTCACTTATTCACTTGACCAAAGTGTAAAGATGAGGAATGTCATGGTAAATAATCTGAGCCACAGAGTGTTACTTGAGTAAAACCAAGGAAAGAGGCAAAGTTTTTTCACAGCAGATGTTATCTTTCTCCTCTCTTTCTAATTGATGGGAAAGCAATTAAAATCTAAATTAGATCATCAATCAAGTGAGGCTGGACTAAGTACCGTTCCTGCTGCCACGTACTAGCAAAATTTTTGTTTGGAAGCCTGTGCCTTTACTTTAGTTATGCAATGCAGATTAATGGCTGTGAGGAACACATTTTTCCATACACTTTCCTGACTATAGTGTTATTCTGGATTATTCAGGGGAAAGCAAAAAAAAGAAAAAAAAGTAAAATTAAGCAGAATACAACATGTTTTTAAAACTCTCACTTTAAAATTTAAATGCTTCTGAAGTCTACAGCCATACTGAGGTTTCATGGGCTCAGTGTTAACACAGAAGCCCTTAACCACAGATTTCAATGCAGTTCAAGAGGCTCTTTGCAGGAACTAAATCACTTCCACATGGGGTTGGAGAAAAAAGGTTGGCTCCTCAACTGTCTATATCAGAGATAGCACTCTGATTGCAGTACATAAAAGATATGTTATTGAAACCAATACACTGAAACAAACAGCCTTGCTTGGCCCACTCTTAAAGCCCAGTTGCTCACAAAATATTAGGTGGAATTTTTTTTTTGGTTTATATGCAGCATATGGGAAGAAAACAGATCCTATTAAATAGAAGTTGACTCTACATCCCTAAAAAATTGTCTGAGTGAAGGGTAAGTTTTCTCTGTGGGTTTACATCTACTTATAGCTTACTTCCCCAAAATATCAATTCAATTTTCTTTCTCTCTTTGATAATTTTTTATTCCCTTTTTCCTTTTCTCCTCAGCTTTAGTCTGAATATTTACCTCTAATAGATCTTTTTTAAAGATGAAAGGTCATCTCTTCCTTTCCACCAAAGCTTCCTCCTTATATTTTAGTAAACATGATTGCGTATTTCTTCTGAGGAGGAAGAAATGTGAAAAGGAAGAAAGAAAAACTTTCAGTGATGAGATTAAAATAACACAAGGAAATATATTTTTTTTTCAAAAACCTACACCAGCTTTAGTGGAAGCCTTTTCATATATGCCTTCCATGCTGCATTTAAATTGGGCATAAACTGTAAAGAATTGCTACCTGATTAAAAAAGAAGTGTGATTTATTTGCACTTGAAGAGTGAAGTAATCATGTACAAATCACATTTGGATTAATTTAGGCAGAGTTGTTATCACTGCACTGTGATAGGTCAAGGGAGAAAAGATCAGTGTGTCTCATCAGTAGAAGGAAATATTGGATTGAATTCATAGGAGAAGGACAGCCAGGACAGATAACTATTCACACATTCTGAATCAGGAAGATCATCATCCCATAGCTGGGAACTAGGTAGGAATAGCTAGGATTCACTTGGTATCAGGAATGAGGGCTCCACTAATCTAACACCCACAAGGGACTATGTCATAATGCTTATGCTAGAAGAAAACAAAAACTTTTATTGTGAAAAATAGTTACTAAATTATAGGGATTTGATAAGGACCTGTGGAAAGACCCAAGGTAGGGTACTAGGAGAAAATACAGGTATTGTTGTATTGTATTGTATATCAGTCTAGTTCTGAGGAGTTAGTTTAACGGGTACCTTTGTTTCATGGAGACAGAGGCAAACGACAAACCATCAAATTGATAGCTACTTTGAATTACGAGGTAGAAATGCCCAGACTGGTTATGAATAAATCACCCCCTGAGAGAGAGAAATTCTGAGGACTCCTTGTGAAAATACAGGTTGTTTATTCATCTGCAGAAGCACGCTTTTTTTAGAAAGAAGAATCAGTGCCTAATAATGGAAGAAGTTAATGGGTTTTTAATATGACAGGTCTGATCTTACACTTATACTAAATCTGAACTGCACTGATGGCACCTGCTGCTTTGTACTAACACACCGCTGTACTTTATTTACTTGCATGAAAGCGGGAGCACCACAAAGACTTAGGCTCCTGTGTGGATTTATGCCTCCTTTCTTTATTTAGTCTGTTTTATTACACAGGTGATGAACAAATTAAAATATCAAGGCTCTAAGTTGAATTTCGGCACACATATGTGAAGCAAGCAGTTGAAAACTTCTTAAAGTCTTGGGATCAGTCCCTCTGTTGTTTAAATTCACACTATTTCTATGCTATAATTTCCAGCAAAGATTTTATCCTTGAATATCAAACTATTGGGAGCATGAGTCTTTTTACGGAAGGTGTATTTACAAAGTACATTGTACATTTATGGAATGTTGTGAATGCTCCTGTTATTAACCAAGTGCAGTCTACTAAGTGCATATGAAGTGATAGATAAGGTTGTCTTTTTTTTAGCTCACTGGTTTCAGACATCTCATATCTTACTTGTTACTTCTGTGTTAGTGCTGATAATGCTGACTCAGTATCTGACAATTTGTTTCAGCTTTGCTTGCTGCTAGCTTAGCAAACCAAACTCAGTAACAAATGTGAAATCGATTGCAGTAAAGGACATTTTTGTAAAAATGAACAAACAGAGCAGGAATCCAGCAGCATCAAGAAGTATGGAAAGAGAAGTATATGCAGGAGGCATGAGCTGGGTTTTTCTTACTTCAGTATGAGACAGGAGTAAGTCTCTGGATGACTGGATATTTCATAAAAGCAAAATCTGAATCAGGCCCTTCATCTCAGGGAGGCAGGCATTTGAGATACTAGTGACTTATGGAATAGCTACCAAGCTTTCAGTTATGATAAAGTTGAGCAATGACAGACTACACAGTCTGTCTTCATATTGTTCTCCATCCTGTCAAAACAAGTGACCTGCTTTTCCACATAGTACCCAAATACCTCAGTGCTTTAATAATGTATATGAACCAGTGCCACTCTTCTGTCAGCCTGTGAAGAGTGGGTTCTGGAGCACATGGGGGTTTATGTGGTAACCCTTTAGAATGATGTTAATAACAGCAGCAAGGAGCCCTGAATGGCATGTTCTGTCAACAGCAGAACCCTTAGAAACCATCAAGGGGCTCTACCCTCACCTCTCTAGCTGTACTTTATGTGGACTGACAGGTAGAAATCACCTCTTTCACCTTGTCTCAAAGCCTAAATAGAAATGAACGATAAAATATCCATGAAAAGGGGGAGAAAAAAGGAGTGAGAAAATAATATCACAATATAATATCTCAATAAAACAGCCAAAAGAAGAGAACTTAAGGAAGGCAGATATAAGAGTGTGTTATCTCTCTCAGCTTATCTCAGTTGCCTCCTGGTCTGGCTTACAACATGAATGTACAGAGTGATGGAGACTGAAAGAACATTGCTGAGTGCAGTCAAACTCTGTGTCACAGTGTATTAAGCAGGACCAAAACACTAGGTCAGCGATAATACCTCTGAAGCTGTCTTCAGCCCACACCTGCACCTCTTACAGAGGAAACACCCTTTGTCAATTTGCTACACAACAAAATATGGCAGTTAAATGTTTGAAAAGGTTCCGATTGTTAAAGCTGCTCTATGGGAAATGGTGTATGGAAATGTGTAGCACAGTGATAATGTGATGTAATCCAGTTTATAGAAGGATTTTGTTTGAAAAATTATTTCAAAATCCCAGTTGGAAGGTATATATGTTATATATGTAGCAAGGCAAATCTCTCCTTTCTCATTCAGTAAATTGGCGTTAACATCGGTGTTATATTGAAGTTAATAAGTGGACTGAAAGATTAGGTGTCCTGCATTTTTTATGTGAGTTGATTTAAATGTATTCATTGACAAAAAATGTACAGATTAATACACTAGTTTTTTATAAATGGACTGCATAACACTCTATGTCTTTGGTTTACATATTGTCTATAAATTATTGCTCATTAGAGTTTGAAAAAATTACAGAAGGAACTCTGCCTTTTTGAAAGGACTTGAAACTTGACATTGAGATGTGGATAGAGGTGCTGACAGGAGTGCAGTAGAGGTTTTTCCAGCAAACCTGCTGCAAAGGTACAACAGTGAAGTCCTTATTTCAATACGCATTTGTTAAGAATTTGGTGGCAGAATCTTTCAAGTTTTCATGTACTGTAAACATGTTCGGTCAGCTCACAAATGCCTTGTTTCACTGCAGACAGCAGGGAGAATTGTGCACAATCAGAGACAAAATGAGCCTTTTCCAGGGATGAACAGCACTTCCCCTGGAATTACATGTCCATGTTGCTAGACACTATTACAATGTAAGGTGCTGGATTTGAAAGTGAAAATGCTTTTACTCCTTATACTTATTATTTCTTTCTACCTCTGAATCCCACGAAGAGAGAAAGAAAAAAGCCATAATGCAATTAGATTATGAGACTTTACATGGAGTGGAAGGTGAAGAAAAGGTAAAAATGAGGGAAGTTGCTGGAGGAACTGGGGATTGAAGAGCTCAGGCTTAGAAAGGGAAAAGTAGAGCCTTTATAACTATTCAGTCCCTCAGCAGTGCTGTATTCTCAGCAATAGCTTTGAAATCCACAGAAGAATGGGTCTTGGAGATGAGAAAACCACAAAGCAGGTAATAGGGCATAGCAGCAGATACAGAAGAGGTCCATGCCATGAATGTGAAGGACCTAGATGGATATATACTGTTTTGTTTTCTTGACAAAGACAAATTTGTGAGACTGAATATCTTTCAGGGGAAGAGGACTTGCTTTCAGAGGGTTCTTACAAAGCAACAAGTTTGGGGGAAAAAGCTTCAAAATAGCAGAAGCCCATACTGACCTTTTCAAAATTGAAAATCTTGGGTTTATAGCATGTAACAAGCTCTCATTTGAAAATCCAAGCTTACTGTGATTGAGAGCCTAAAATGATCTGAAATAAAATGAAACACTTCAAAATTATATAGAAGCCTGCTTCGATTGAATAGGAATCATGCATTTAACTTTCAGTCTATGAAAAATGTGACATTTCAACTTCTAAGCCCTATTTGTGGTGAACACTTTCTTTTAATTGGGACAATTTTCCTAAGTGGGAAAAAACCATCTGTTTCCTTCTCCTTCCAGCTGTGGCTTTGCTCTTTCACATTTCTCTGCTTCAGATCTATACGCCCTGGGTAGCAATTCAATGGAAATACGGGAGCATGGAATAGAAGACCTTAATTTGGTTTTTACTAGAAAAATCCATCTATTAAATGTTATGGTCATAAAATTCGGGGCCCATAATACATGAAATGTCAGAATTTGAATGTCCTTTCAGCCTTAACTCAGCCATATTCTGCTTATACACTACAATGCACTTCTTTTAATGATCACCTGCTTCTTTCCCCAGAGCCTCATATCACATAAATAGGGTTTTTTTGAGTGAATAGTTTTTTTTTCTTATTGTGTGTTGTCACCATTATTCAAAGTGTTTGCTTTGACACTTTCTCTGGACTGATGCCCTAAGGTCCTAGGTCAGTTTTTTCCTTTGAAAAATGGTTATTTGCTATTTGTTGTTTGCATTCTTTTTAATACTCTGAATTCAAAAGGCATTCTGAAAGGATAATATTTCCTTATATGTTTTTGATCAATGGTCATCAAATTTACCTTTGAGCTCTGATATTTGAATTGCAGACAAGAATCCAAAGGCTTATGTTCATCTTGTTCAATTAAATGTACAGGCTAACAAACTAAGTAACTGTAATAGAAGAGACTGGATTTTGTCTGCAAAAGAAGGTAGTCACAATGTTCCATTGCAATTGTTCTGAAAACCTTTGGGTCAGACATCTAAGCTGAACCTTAGCTTTGGTAATTGCAGTCAGCATCACAATAGTTTTGCTCTGAATTTTATGCTTCACTTGGCCACTAATGTCAGGAAACTTCACCTTCCTTTTGTACTCCAAAAGGATGAAATATCCAATAAGAAATCCATAAAATGCATATCCAATAGAAGCAAACAGACTTTTCAAAGAACAATAAACCAGAGTATTTCAAACAAAAGGATCAAAATACACAGAAACATGTACTGATGGTGGGAAAGATTTAACACAAGATTCTCACAACAGATATATGTATGCATATATACATACACCTCCTCCTACACCAGTTCCTTTCTCCAAAACTAAGCTGTATTTAACTTAGGTAGTTTTGGAGGCTTCCAGATAATGTAATTCAGAAATCCATCTGCATTTGGAATGCAGTGGTTGTGAATGACCTTTTCATTACATTCACTATGTAGGATCTTGATCCAAGTAGATTCTTCGGCTTGGGCTCATTCCAGCCTCCCTTGTGCTTTGAACAAACCACTTCCCCAGGCTCAGAGGGCCATAACTTTGGTTGTTTGAAAAACTCATTTAACACAATTTATTGTAGCATTCTCTCCCTTTTCCCCTTGTCATAATTTCCTCATTGCTGTTCATCTGTACCAGATGTGCTCTTTATACTTCCAGATTATATAAATGTATTACCCAAAATGGTTGTCCTGATTTTCCCACCTGCTGTATATTTATATTTACAGTAGCATGCTAACTTGTATACTATAGTACACATTTAACTACTAGGTCTGGAAAAGCAAAGGGAATTCCTTTCTTAGAGGTGCAGGTTTTGCCATCTATAGCCATATCCATTCTGTCTTCGAAAACATCTGATTATGTAAGATACACAAGGCAGCCTTAGAGAGAGCAGCCTCTAAGGAAAACTGGAGGTACTGCTCAGAATAATAGTCCTGAAGAAGCAGATGACACCTTTTGTATCAGATCTAAAGCATTGTGCAAGGGTGACAATGTCACCCTGGGTAACATCCTTCTAATGAAAAAACAGCAGTGACAATTCAAAATTATTAGTTAAATCTGCTGTTCAGTATAAAACCAGTTTAAGTCAACTTGTGTGTGTGCTTGTCTACTTCCTATTCTGTCTCTCTTGAGAAATATTAACTGGGAACCAAAATACTCAGTGATTTAACAAAAATAAAGACAAATTCTGCAGAATCCATCTTCTTCAGCTTTTCCAATCTAGTAAAAAGGGAATGGTGACCACTTTGCTAATCAACAGCAAAATTTTTATGCATTTTCATGTTCAGAAAACTGACGTGTCTGTCAATCAAGAATGTGCTTGTGAATGCAGAAAAGCCTTATATAAGTACAAGGATATTTTTTTCTCCATTATGTCAGCTTTAGAATTTATCCTTAAATTCATTCCAGCATTTTTTGTAAGTGTAAGGGAAAATTCCAGTTTGCATTCATATCTTTGATCCCTGGACATACAGAGATAGAATTTCCATCACAGTGGAAGTTATTTTAGATTTTTTAAAAAATCAGATATTTCCTTTTGAAAGAGGGTATGTTTGTCTTCAGTTGCAGATCTCTCGGGTTTAATGTGCATCTAGTGTTCTCAAAATTCTAGTTCTTGTATTTATGGGATTATGCTAAATGCTAAACCAAAGCACAGCAACATGTACCTCATGCTGAATTTCCACACTTTTGCATGATTCTGAGACCTAGTGTATCACCTTAATCAACACAATAAAATGTGATGGTTCACCCACTTGAGTTACTGCTGTGAAAGAGCAGTGACATAGCAGGGTCCTGACTAGCTCAGCCACACTATTCTCAGCCTGGAGTAAAGAGCAGGATAGCAGATACTGAAGCACATATTTTTGACGGAGATAATTTTGTTCTGAAAACATCTACTCTAAACTGAGTTTCTCCCAACATTTGTATCTCTTTCCTTTACTTTGGTGCTTTTTAATTTTTTCAAAAATAGAAAAAACCATCACATTCCCAATTCAGAATAGAAAATAAGAATAATTTTTACTGTTTAGAATCACTTATCAAAATAAGAGGTTTTAACAGTTCTCTTTTCTTTCAGTGAAAAGATCTCCAAAAGTATAAAATATATTTGTTTTGAAAAAAAACAAATCCTTCATTTAAATTGATAGTTAAATTATATCCTCATTTTGATTCTTCTTCTCTTCTGAAACTTAATACATTTTCATTCTTAATTCAATTTCATTCTTGTCACTAGTGCTGTTTTTGTTATAGGATTAAGCACACTGAAGCATTGTCTCAAAACCCAAGCCTACAACAGTACAATAACAGGGCATTCCACCAAAATTCACACAGTATTGTGTGAGCCTCCACATATGTCTGTATTTCTGTGCCTTCAATGCTTGAATCCATAAATTGTTCTGATCTGGAAGCAGAACAGAGCAGCTGCAAGAGAAAGTTTATTCCGTGCAGTCTGAGGGTTGTGACTGACTATGGCATGGGTGGTGTGTATGAAAGATGACTTAGCTGATATTTTCCTTGCCTCTTGATCCATATTTGTGCCCCTCTGAGAGTCAGAAAACACAGTTTCAAGGGACAGTGGGATTCTCTCAACTTCTCAAAGAAAATCTAAAGTTATTTTTAACAACTAGTGATCTTTATTTTAACTACGAGTGTTAAGTATTCTCATAGTCTGAGATTCTGCAGTGCTGATGAAAGACAGAAGCTAATCTCATCCTGTGCCCTTCTTTTCATACAATCACTCTTCAGCAGCATCAAACATCTGTATACTTTGTATGCAGAGCTCAGCAACAATTTATTCAAAGTACTTCACCTCTTCTTCTATTTCTAAACCAACTGTGAGTAATTTAGCATTCAAGTGTCTTTGCAAAATAAATTTGGCAATCTTCTCGTGGAGAGACTGGTGCTATTGTAGAATCTTTGAAAAGGGAAAGTATTAATTCTGTGCCAGTGGCATCAAAGTGGTATGTGATCTACGAGACTTCATTTTAGATATTCCACTGTTGTTCATGAATAAAAGTTTGCAAAAAATTAGACTTAATCTTCAAAGAGTTAAAGACTGGTAGAAATGCTTAATGTTTATCCACACATATTGCCGCTTATCACCGCGGGAATGCTGGAGACGCAGAAGAAAAGAGCCGGAGACAGCTGTGTTCACGTTCAGAGCAAAGGAAGGAAGGGGGGGAACCCACCTTCTTTTAATTCTTATGTACACTTTTAGAAATCACTGTTCATTGGAGAAAATTAACACTTCCATCTTTAACTACAGTGGTCAAAAGAAATGCCCATCAAAGATCTGTGTCCATGGGAAAGGAATGCAATAACAAGATAATTCTACAATAACATAGCTATGTTTATAGAACACTAGTCCTTGAAAACTATCTAGTAGAGAGCTAGCTATTTTTAACAGTAAAAATAAGGCGACACACACATTTTATTGAAAACTGGTGAAAAATAAGGATTTCTTTAATAAGTGTGGACACTTCTTTGACAAATATGTGTAGAGAAGATCTATGTTATATAATTCTGTACAGCATGGAATTTTGACTTAAAATCTCACAATGCCCAATATCAGCAGAACACACAGTCAGCAGATTAACAATTAGCTTAGTGACATATCCAAACATGACTGGTTCACGGTGAGTTCTAATCAAACCCAGCACCATTATCCACAGGGGGTTTCTGCAGTGGTTGTTTCCAAGACAGATGTTACACAACTTTTCTTGATTATCTAGAAGAAACACAAAGCTCTCAATGACTAAATTTTCAGATGACACAATGATAGGCAAAGCAAGAAATAATGAGAAGCTGTTTGTATCACACAGTAAGCTGCACACTGACAGAAAGTGTTGTAGAAAATCCAGTCTATATAGACAGACAGAATATGCCTCAACAGTGTTAGGAAAGCTGTTGTAGTATTTTCTCTTTCATTGTTCAATTTTAAAAGAGAGCTCTGAATTAGTTATTTCTACTCAGGGAAGAATGATTTCACATAATCTGCCCACTTTAGCAGACAAGGTCCTAAAATCTGAGAACTGTAATATTATTTCAGACTGGTTTTTAAGATTTTTTTAAAAAAATATTTTAAGATGGTTTCATTTCATTATTTAAGATCTGTTTCATTTCTGTTTACACCATACCATGGTTTTATTCAGTCCCCCAATTACTCTCTCTACCTGGCCTTGTTACTGCAGCTGAATGATTGTGGTTCTTAAAATTAAATTTGTAATAAAAATACATGCCACTTTAAATTTAGTTTATCTTCCCTGAATAAAGTAGATTTTTAGAACATGGAATTTTGTATAACTGAAAGATTGCTAAAGGCTAAACAGCTATGTAAACATTCAAGTAATCTGTTCACATCTCCTATGGTTCATTAAAACTATTTAATTTTACATTTTTTCTTACCAAAAGAGGCATTTCTTAAAAAAAATTTGGGTAAGAGTTTCCTACATTTTCTTATTTTTTTTTTAATTTCTGGAATGATTGTGACTTTAAAAAGATCAAAATTATAAGGAATTTGATAAAAACTCAAAGGAAATGTCGATACTTAGTATCAAAAATAAATAAATTGATGACATACCCCTGTAACTATTATTTTAAGCATGTCAGTGCAATACTGTATTGTTTCTATGAATGGGAAATTAAACACTTCTGTGTAATTTCTTTTCCTGCTCTCAAGTAGTTTTTTAGCATTTATTCCAGTTTCCTGGTGTATCTATGTAGCAGCGAGGGCAAACAATGAGACAGCACACACCTTGGTTCGCAGAGATCCGAGAGCCAGCCA
The DNA here is from genome assembly GCA_013398175.1 of Climacteris rufus. Taxonomy (NCBI): domain Eukaryota; kingdom Metazoa; phylum Chordata; class Aves; order Passeriformes; family Climacteridae; genus Climacteris; species Climacteris rufus. The sequence goes on from VZRZ01006453.1 coordinate 262,645, forward strand.
GTGAGCCCTGTTTATTGTATTGTCCTTTATACAGTAGGGACCCATGTATATGACTGGCTGGGTTCTACAACACCCTATTCCAAAACATATTGTACCCAGACAGCAACAATGAGTGCTTTATCTTATTGTTTTTCATATCTCCCATGGGAAAGAAGGGTTTTCCCACAAGCAGACCCAGGGCAGCAAGCCTTGGACCACTACATATCTAGGACTGTAATGAAATTTAAAACTTATTGCCGTGGTTTTGATACAGGGAAGAAAAGAGTTAAAAGGATGCTTAGTAGGAATTAGTTATAAAAACAATGTGTATGGCTTGCTCAATACTTACCTAGCTTGCCAAACAGAAAAGGAGGATGTAGGACGATTGATGAAGGGAAGCAACCATGACCAAAGGTCCTGCTTTTGGACTCTGAAACCAACGCAAACCAGCCTTGAGACTCGGACTCAAGCCAGAGACTCAGGGAGCTTGCGCAAAGAAGCAAGGTAAAAAGTTCAGCCTAGAGGAAGACTTCTTTCTTTCTCTACTGAAGACCCTTGCCCATGACCACCAGGAGGCAGTGGGCATGCACAGATTAATGTAAATTACTTTTGAACTCATTATAATATGAAGCAAAGATAGGTTATGAATATGTATAGGCATATTGTGTAACCTGTTGAATATATAACCTGTAACCTGATATGTAGCTAGCCGAGTGCAGTGAACGGTGCTCGTGCTTTCCACACGTCCCAGCGCTTGGAATAAAACATACCTACTTTACAACTTACACAGTTGTGGAGTTCTATACGCGTATCTGTTCAAAGAAGCAGTTTGCTCTTCACCCATAGCCTGGAGACTTTTTGCTATTGGATATATATTTCAGAAATAAATGGCAGTTTCACTTTATTGTTATAGGTCTATAACACTCAAGGTTAATGTGCTATGATGGCTTATTCATGAAAAATGTTTGCAAATCTTGAAAGTTCCATATATTTTAACATACATAATTTGTGCAAAAGTTCCTACCAGAAAGTATGGTTGTTCTTTATTCATTCTTTATCATTCATTGCTCTTTCAAAACCTTCCATTTTGTCAATACATACACAGCATACACATACACATTACAGCATCTGCTAGAAGTGACTGGTCACATGTTTAGGAATAGACAAGAAGTTAAATTGTTCTATAACCCCATCAACCAATATTTTCCATGCCCCCCCCCAAAAAAAAAAAAAAAAAAAAAACCAAGAAAAAGAGAATACTAAGGATATCACTGTTTATTCCAAGCAAATAATTCAGATTATTCTATTTAACATATCTCAAGAAGTAGATTCTGGGTAGATGAAAGTATGCATTATATGTCATGACTACAGTCATGGGAGCTGTAACTCCTACACAGCTGGTTAGTTTTTGCAATATGAATGACCTAACAGACCTGCTAGCTGTGTACATCTATATACCCCTTACTGTGCTTTTTCCTGTTAATCAACAATTCAATGGTAACATTGCCTTATTAGTCACGGTATTTTTTTTCTCAGTTCTGTTCACCATTCCTGAAAATGTGTGTTTTCTAAGCTTTTTCTTGTTGTTTTCTGAAGCTAAATGTTAACAGACAGGTTTTGAAGGTTTTCCCTTGCCTGAAGATTTTGATTAGGATCTTAAAGTGAAAGCTAAGTATTCCTAGGGCATTATTCAAAGTAAGACAATTTCAGATTCTCATCTAGGTGTTTTTGTGTCTCTCCTCTTTGTTCTTATATACCTACTGTTGTTTGAAAACTGCTATAAGACAGAAAATTATTCTTCATTTTTCTATGAAAAAGCTTTGCCATTAGAATCTGATTCTTTTATTTCAGGAAGTTGGAGGCACTTTTTTTTGAGTAGTGTCAGTCACAATGATTTCAGCATGCCTAACTGGTGCAGATATTTGCACAAAACCAGAACAATCAGTTACTGACATAATTTTATCCTGCACCAACATTAATTTTTGCCTGCTCGCCACTCTTTACCACCATTCAATCCTCAATGTTTGTTTCCCTCCAACTCCGTGATTATGTACAAAGTATTGTTTAGCCTGAACACTGTGGGAAAATTATGATTTTCCTGTGGGAAGTTTTTGAGCTAAATTGGGTTGCTTAGCCTGAGAAAGGGAGGCTCAGGGAGGACTTTCTTACTCTCCACAACTGCCTGAAAGGAGGTTGTAGTAAGATGGGGGTCAGCCCACTCTCCCAAGTAACAAGTGATAGGATGAGAGGAAATGGCCTTAAGCTCTGTCAGAGAAGGCTGAGAATAGATATTAGAACAAACTTCCTTACTGAAATGGTGGCATTGATTGCATCTGGCTTCCCAGAGAAGTGGTGGAAACACTGTCCCTGGAAGTTTTTAAAAAAATGTGTGTATGTGGCATCTGGGGACATGGTTTAGTGGCAAACATGGTAGTGCTAAGTTAACGGTTGAACTTGATGATCTTAGAGGCCTTTTTCAACCTAAACAAACCTCCTACATGGTGGTTGAAATTTTCAATTCTACCCCTATTAATACAGATAGGGTATTTTACAGTATTAGAATTCTTTATTCAGGAGAGAATTGTCAAAGCTGTAGTAATAACAATGGTTATTAAGTGCTGTGTCACTTAAGACCCTGGGGTACTGGTCCAGATGGTTAAAATTATGATAGAAACAAAGTAATTCAACACCTTATTTCCTACAGAGCTATAAAAAATCCTTCTATGTCAATTTATGCTTATTTTTATTGATGACATCTCAAAATATACCTCCATTAAAGGACAGTAAAAATTGTTACAATTGTTACTTAAATTTTTTTTAAATTTAAAAACAGTTGTAGTTAATGATGTAATGTAATAATAATCCTTTTCCAACTTGTTGCAGGTGAAAAGTGTTCACCTTATAAATACATGAAGTCAGAAGTTCACATTTTCATCAGGGAACTTATTCATAGAACTTATGCAAATGGACATACAAATACCACCACAAGATTCTAAAAAATATAAAAGCAGACACATTTCTAAGAGTAGGCTGCCAAAAAAGGAAAAACATTAACTATTCACTTTTTCTGTAATTCTTGGTTTCTCTTGACCTATGAGTTTGACATTATTTTCTTCACTTCCGCTATAATTTTGTTATGCAACTTAAACAAGTGCAAAGATGTGAGCCCACATGATTGTAATGGGGGACCTTTTCCTCCTCACTCTTCCCATTCTTCTTTCTCATAATAACATCAACATCCAAAGGAATGAACCAGAAACTCATAGTCAAAAAATCCAAGCAGTCACTTACAGCTTGGCATTTCAGCATCTGCCTTCTTCAGAACCAGCAGATGGATTCATTTACCAAAATCATATTTGATTTCAGTTCCCAGCCTGTCTGTCAAAATAGGTTCAGCTTTGTGGAAAGTGAAGTCTGCAAAATATGTTTTGTGCATGTAACCTGGAAGAAAGGGGGCTTACCATTCTCTCACTAAAATACAACTTCTTTTCCCCACTAACAATCACAATGATTATTAACAATCACAATTATACAGCAGCACCCCTTCTTGCCCAGCTTACTTGTGGCTTACATGTCAAAGAGAAGTGGGTGATACATTATTGGCAGACCTCCACCATTTAATATTCCCGATACTTAAAACATTTGTGAAGTGTGACACAGAGAGTTCACACAGTGTGCAGGGTCTCCAGGAGCCAGCAAGGTGGATCAAAAGCAAGGCCACCAGGTTAGCAACCTGCATGAAGGTCCCCCTTTCAAAACAGTGTGTCCCTCCCCTACACCATCTTCTGTTTTCCAATGTCTATACAATACAATGAATAAAAAACAAATTAGAAGCCAGAAGCAAATTACTCACAAGTAAGTGGTCTATCACACCCAGTTTTATTGTCATATTGGAAGAGAAGAAAAAAAGGACTTTTCTATATTATTACAAGATCATTTTTGTTGGTGTTGATGTTGTTTTTGTTTAACCTGCTTCAGGGATGGAGGGAGATTTATCATCTTTAATATCACATCTTAGAAGTAGAAGCAAATAGACTGAATGCAATTATAGTTACCTATACAACCCTTACTTGCTCTCTATTATGGACATTCTGTATGAAAACTCAATATTTTTACATCCAAGTTTCTTTCTCAGCATCAGAATATGTCATCATGTCTCTATAATCTAAACAGTTTGAGCCTGAAGTTTTGTCATAAATCTTATCAGACTGTATTTTTTCTCTTGCCTTTATTTGCTATGAACAGATCAAAAGCAGAAGGATATGCAGTTTACCCCAAAGAATATCTGAGAAAAAAACCAAATGGAAGTGCTGTTCACAGACTCACAGTAGCATCAGAAGAGAAACAAGGAAGATGATAACAGACACTAAATCTCTAAAGTACATGAGTAGTGAGCCAAGAAATGTAGAAAATAAGCATAAATATACAAGATTCTCTATATATGCCAAATTTATGATTCAGTTGGTATAACAGGGACTTGATGGGCTTATCCATATGACTGGGAAATTAATAAAAAATGAAAAAGCTTGTTCAAAAAATGCAAGCAAGAGAATAAAGGATGGTGATCACTAATGTATGCATTTGATCTAGGTCAACACTTTTAATGAAGACAGCTCTGGTGAAAAACTGAACAGATTCATCCAGAGAACAACAGTCCATGATAATGAGGGGTACTAGCTGTGCAGGCAATTCCATGAATAGAGAAGAACTCAGTCTGTCCAGCAAGCTCTTAAAATCCATTGACAGCAATTGGTTAGAGGTAGAAAAGAATACGTATTGTATGTTTTAGTCAAACGGGGAGAAAAGAACCAACTGAGAATACCATTCTTAAAAGGCGGCTCAGAGTAGCAATGAATTACAGTATTTGTGATTTTTAAATGATAATAAAAAACAATTTTTAAATGTGATGCCTTTCAGAGAAACGGACTTTACTAAACTACATGACTAGTAGGTAAGCTTTCACAAGGAGCTTGGTCTGAAAAAAAAAATAGTAAGATGAGCTGGATGGCCAGTAAATAAAAACTACTGAAGCCACAGTTGGATGATAAATTTGTCTCATTGCAAATGAACACAAGAAGCAAACATGCATTGAAAATTGGATGTGTTTAGAAAGAACACAAAATTGCAGCAGAAGCATGTAGGGGCAGACTTGGAAAAGTGAAAACAGAAGATCAGTGTTACTACTAAGGTATATTGAAAGTAATGAGAAAGTCTGTAAGTGCATTAGTATTAACAGGAAGGCCTAGGAAGGAATTGGTCCTCTTACTCTTCAGAGAGTTTTTTGAATACTATTTTATTTCCATGTATAATTGGGACAAGGCATCTGTTGCTATATCCATGATAAAAGGATTATGCCTCAAACATTCAAAGGAACAGTTTAGATAGTACATAGATGTGTTAGAAATGTTCATATCAATTGGGCTGAAAAAATTGATGCAAAGATGTAGAGATGAGATCTCTAAACCATTACCAGCTATCTGTTTAAAATCTTCAAGGATATGTGAACTCTAAAAGCCCTAGAAAACAGCAAATTCAGGTGGTTTGAGATTTTTCAGCAGCACAAAATAGGAGACCAGAGATTTGTAAATCAGTCAGATCAATTCTGACTCCCAGAAAATTTTTCAGAACAAAGCTAATGACTCCTGAGTACATAGTTAACAATAAGCAAAGGGTTAAAAGACAATCTGAATTTGTCAGGGTAAATGATGTCCAGTGAATCTCATTTTCTTTCCACAGAATAAAGCTAAATCCACATTACTTAAGAAACACTGCACAGGGTGACCTCCTGCAGTCTTGCAGTGTTTTCTAGCCCTTTGATACCATGATTCAGAGCAATATGTCTGTTTTCTTCAACAGAAAACTCAGTGCCCTGGAAGAGTGATGCAAAGGGGGTAAGCAACAAGGAGAAATGCCCATCTAGCTGTATTTAAAAATCAGGCTTTGGAAATTATTATTGCAGATTAAGAAAATGGTCTGTATAGTAGCACTTCTTAAAGCGAATGGTAGTTCATTCCGTTATTTTTCATAAAGGAGTTTCTATATCCCTTTAATTCTCCCTTAATTCTCTCAGTGCAGCCTTTAATTCTCTGTACTTTTCCCAGTTGCATCCTTTTTTCAATGTGGAAAAGAGAAGACATGAAATGTTTACATGGTATTTAAGATTCAGTTGTGCCACAGGGCTATCCAGGAGCATAATGATATTCTTTTCTTTGCTTTCCTCTATTTATTCTCTGGTAGTTTCTTACACTATGATTGCTTTTCTGAACACAGCAAAAGGAGGTTTTTGGAGAAGTATCTACAGAAATCCCAATACCCCACCACTGTGTAATAGTGGTTAACTCAGAGACCAACACTTGAAATATTAAGTAAGGAGGTTTTTTCCCTATTTCATCACTTTATATACCTATGTTTGTTAAATATTTTCTTTTTTACTCAGTAGCTAAGATATATCTGCCTTTCTTTACAGTTCTTCTGACCATATCTTTCTTACCCTGAATGTTAATTCTTGAATAATTTATATTGCTAGCAAGTATTGTCATGTCAGTAGTTATAAACTTCTCAATATAATTTATGTGTATGTTAAAAACTTCTCCAGAGACATCTCTTTTGGATTCCAATATTGAACTGTCACCAATATGAAAGATAATCATCTATGCCTTATCTTTGGTGAGATACCAGCACAAGTAGAAGTGGTAAAATAAAATCCTTTATCATTTATTTTACCAAATGTAAATTAACAAAATAGTGTAACTATCAGTAGTATGCACATACTTATTTAGTAACACTGTGATGGCCATATCAGACCAATGTATAATCATTTTTCTAGGTATATGAGCAATGTGCTCACCAGAGTGACGAGGGTAGTTGTAGTTGTACTATGAGCCATCCAAGTCACAAAAAATTGCCAGAGAACAGATAAGATAAATGACTGCAAATAGGGAGAACATCTTCCAGAATATATGATAGGACAAAAGAAAACAACACTAACAGAACCAAGAGCAGAGGAGAACCCTTTATTTGCGAGGAGGTGATTACATCAAAATATCAGAGAAGGAAAAAGATGAAAGAAGGCAATTCCACTTCAGTTTTGGCTAGTCTAACAGATGAGCTCTCATACTGAGCTGGTCACCTTCTCCAGCTAGGAGAAACCAAGGGCCATAGCCATCAATTCTAACTGTACAGCACAAGCCCTATAGCACAGGGTACTTTAGGTAATTGAGAAGATAGAAACTTACAGTTTTATATACATAGTGATGATCAATATTGTGTGAGATTTAAATATTAGCACAAAATGTTTTAGTAGTGAGCAAATTTAGTAAATTTTAGTCTTACAGTTTAAAATTGGCCTGACTGGTCAGTCTTCCCAACACATTTCCATCCCAGTGTTTTCTGATTCTCTGACTATACTTATAGATATAAATAAAAATAAATAAATAAATAAACAAACAAATAAATAAATAAATATGCATTTTCATTGAGATCCAGCTACTCCCTATTCAATCTCATTAAGAAAAGAATATAGTATCTCTTAAAGTTGATTATATTAGAATATGTTTCAACGTTGAGTTCTCTCCTTTTATATCTGTGGACGTTTTGTAAATGCTTCACCACTGTTTGCTGGCCCACAGTGGAGAACAAAGGATTGTGCTACTTATCATTGTTGCCTTACTTTTGCTGTTAAAAATAGCTAGTTTCATACTAGCTAGTTTTCAAGGTTATTGTTCTATAAACATAGCCATGTTATTGTAGAATTATCTTGTTATTGCATTCCTTTCCCATGGACACAGACCCTTGATGGACATTCTCTTTGACCACTGTAATTGAAGGAGGAAGTATTGATTTCCTCCAATGAATAGTGATTTCTAAAAGTGTATATAAGAATTAAAGAAGGTGGGTCTTGCCCCCTTCCTTCCTTTCCTCTGAACCTGAACACAGCTGGCTCTGGCTCTTTCTTTCTGCGTCTCCAGCATTCCAGCCGTGATATAGCATATACACATGAAAGCATCAAATTTGCTTCTATCTCCAGCCAAACTATCAGTTCCAGCCTGTGCTTATGATTAGCCCTAGAAGCTGTGACTGGCAGGCTCTGCTGATGTTTGGCAGAGAGGCTACAGTAAAAGCAGGCAGCTTGATATACAGGGTAGAAATTCTTTCCATGGCAATTTCTCAGATGGTCAGATATGCACATTTTCCTGGAAGATAGCTTCAGCTAAAGAAAACAAGAAAGAAAGGAAGGAAGAAAGAAAGGAAGAAAGAAAGGAAGGGGGGAAAAAAACATGAAGAAATCTCCAATAATCCACTTCAGGTATAACTCCAGTCCCACCAAAGGGCAATACCTCCCATCAGATTATCATCTTCATTCATTAGCTTGCCACTGACAGAGGAGTTCAGCAGACATATATAATCTGTACCTGCTGCGTGTGTTTATTTTTCTTTTGTTTGAACAATGAGAGGATATACATTACATCCAGTCTGAGTTTGTAGTTCTCATAAATCACACTTGAGGGAACAATGAAAACAGTGCCTATTTAATAATTATATGTTCATATTTCATATATAATTGCTTCCAATGGGATCTTAAATGCATCCCATGGAGAGAAGGGTATACATAAGTCACAAAAGGTAGCAAACATTTGAGTGATTCATGTATTTCTCATGAGTCATAGATAAAACTGGAGAGCAACTGTTCTTTTTGTCACTTTGCTACCTACTGCTGCTGTCAGATGGATGAGGGAATGAGAGGAATAAGAGACAAACCCAGGGAGTACACAGAGGGGTAAAAGCACCGCTAGGAGTTAACATAATACAAATTAAATCATAAAAGAGATTTACATTTCCAAACCACTTGATAAATAACTCTTGGATGGACATACATGAACAGAAAGGGTAATAAATCCCACTGTTCTCACAGGAATACATTTTACTCATGTAAAATGAGTAAAATTCCAATTAGTTTGTTTACTTATTGACATACCAACAAAAATCTACTTTTAAACTCTCTAGTTCTACACCTACATACTACAGACAATGCTGTGTCACAGGCTTCTGGGAATGCACTGAGTCTCAGAAGACTGTTCTTATTCCAAAGCTAGTACATTCATGGTTTTTACTTTAATGAAGTCTGTGTTTCTCTTTTGCACAATTTGTGAAAACTCTGCTAGTTTCACCATTTCTAAGATTTCTAAGAACTGGATCTTTCACAGTTCATCACAAAAGTGGTATATATGAGTTACTCACCACTCTCTGGTTCCAGCAGCAGTACAAACAGGCTTGTATCAGACACTGAGCAGGAGCTAAGAGGACCTGGACTTTTAGGTGAAGCTGACTATTTCTGGAGAGCTTAAGTACTTACAAGTTCTTGTGTTCAGCAAAAAGACCCTGGTAGACAGAATAAGTAAGCAATATTTATCTTACTTTGTAACTCTCAAACACAAGACATCACACAAACCTGTCCACTTGTAAAATAATCACTAAAAAGAAAACTGTTTGTTTGTGGTTTTTTTTTAACCTACAGATCAGAGATAGGTTAAATATTTTAAAGGGAAAGTAATTCATATCCATTTTGAATTAAGGAATGGTCTACTTTGGCCATATAAAGATAAGTCAAGCTTTAGTGTCCCTTCTGTAGCAGAAGGGTCCTTTTCTCCTAGGGAAGTTGTCTGGTTACAGATAATGAGTCTGACTGCCAGACAACTTGGGCTACACTGGGCTGAGATATCCTCCATAGTTGGGTTCAAACGTGAACTAAGGCCTGGAACAAAGGTAATGCACTCCTGATATCCTGCATGGTGCTGTAGAAACATCCTGAGTCCTGGGAAGTAATTTAAAATCTTGGCTGTCATATTTCTATGGATAAGCCCATGTTGCTCAGGTACCATAAGTGCAAGACTTATTCTAATTCTGAGATCCTCCATGAAGAATCTAGATGCTAGCAATATGCAACTTTATCACACACATTTGATGCCTTTCTGAGGCAGAGGAAAGGTTAGAAAAGTCCTACCACAGACAGAAAAAAAAACGTTAATACCAATATTTCTGGTGTTGATGATCCCTTTAGCCTTATCTTCTGTCAAGGATTTATGGGTGTCTTAAAACTTTATAAATCAGTCCTAAGCCATTACTTCTTTCTGTTACTGTTTTCGTTCCCTTCCTCACTGAACATGGCCCATTTGTGAGACAGAATTAATGAGCACAGAGCCAGCCACTAAACTTCTTCACCAGGAGGTTTTGTTCTCAAGACCTCTCAAACAAAGCAACACAGACTTGCTTTTGCTGAGTAAATATGTAGGCTGGTACCCCATTTATCTTCATTTGGTAGCATTTAAATTCTAGCAAAGGAATACAGCATTACGCTAATCAGTAAGAATGATGCTATCATTATGTTGTTCCAGTGGCTACAAGATAATTAATGTTTAGTGATAGACACATTCAAAATAACATTAATTATGTTATTAATGATTTTAATTAACTTCAAATGCTTCTGTGTTTTCCAATAAGTTACTATATCTAGGAATAAAGCTACACACGATTTGTAACTCTTAGTCTCTTACTGACTATTTTTACAAGGATTTGCCCTGAGCTCTGAAAGCCACCTCTGGAATTTAACTTGAGCTTCTTTCTATTAACTGTTTAATTCTGGGGTTTTGTTTCCTTATTTTCTGTTTCTTTATAACATTAAAATTTTAATAACAAAGTAATTAGCTGTATTTATGCCAGTATGTTTCACCATAAGTCTGGTGTCTTGCATGAAGTCGGCGTTGAACAGAATTATTTCACTCTGAGCAGAGAACGAAGCTAAATGCCTCTCTAATCACTTTAAAAAGTCATTTAATGGTCTTGGGGACAATTTTTTTAATAGTGCTACAAGAATCACACTGACACTCCCATAACCTTACTGGATTATTTGTCTTTTGAGAAAGAAACCAGAGACAAATTTTCTCCTCATCTTCCCACCACTTCTCATTTAAAAGTACTTTTCTTTCAAGGTAGACATTTTTGTTGATGAAAACAGCTCTTCTGACAGTACCATTGGGGTTATTTACTGATACACAAAGGAGAGCAGAGTTCCTAGGTAGTCCAAGCTACTTTGCAACATATGCCTCATACATGAGAGCCTTAAAGAAAGAGAAAAAAGCCCTATTGCTGTGTCTTCTGATTATGGTTTCTCTTGTAGAAACTATTTCAGATCCTGGATTATTTAGGAACAATTAAGGACAGTGTAAAGTCACCGTGGCCAGTGATGGAGGAGGTTTTTAAGCAGCATTACATTCAGACTTGTCAAAATATACAAATAGCTGAATTTAATGTTTCTTAAGACAAGCTCTAATACAGTAACCTGAATTATAAAAACTTCCTTTTCTGCTGCTATTATTTATAATCTCAGGACTCAGTGAAGATGGACATATCTTGTTTGAAATTGATAGGGCATGAAGTCAGTTGCAAGATTGTATAGCCTTTAGTAAAGGTCCTATGCATTGTTATTTCAATTCTGTACAGTAAAAAGCAAGAGATAAATACCTGAGATTAATATTCAGAAAATTAAAAGTAATCTAATTTTAATATACCTCAGAACAGAGAAATAACATCATTTTGCTCTTCTCATCCTTACTCAGATGATTTTTCAGGACTTTAGAAAAATATCTGTCTAATCATAGAATCTAAGACCTAGAATTTTATCCCACTTAAAATGCTTAATTATTTATATGGATCAACACGACATCAGTGGTAAAGATGAAGTGTTCACGTATACAAACTACACTAAAACTGATGTTGAGAGATGTCAAAGATATACTTGCTGTAGGAAGTACATTCTGGAAGGGTTCTGGATCACATTCCACAGTTATTTTAGTTCTGTGGGCAGTCACAAAACTTGTCACAAAGAACCACCTGGAAACCTGATTCTTCAGACAGAAAAGTTCCAAAATCTAGACAAAGCCTTAAACAGTGACTGGTTTCTCAATCCCAGCTAGGCTCAGGTATGTAACTATAAACCAGCTACTTTGTTTGTCAAACAGAAAAAACAAGATTTTCATGTGGCATAGGAGTTTTTAAATCACCATCTGCAGTGTTCACAAGTCATAAGCACTTCCTGGGGCAGATGGAGCTCTGAAACCCCAAATTTGGGATTGAGTACCTAATTTCGGATAGGGAGACTTTATAGGGTAAAAGCAATGCCTTTCATCAAATACATTGAAGGGAGAAAAGTTAGGCTAAAGTTCCCAAAAATAATTTTGGTTCCATGGGGGAGCAATTTCCAAGAAAGTACTAAGTTCAAACTAGATAAAACAGAATACTGGAAATTATCCCACAAAAGATAGAACTACACTGGCAGGGACCTGAACTATTTCTCTTCTTTCTTTGAGATGTGTGGGAAGTCACAGTGTATAGAGGAAAGTTCAGCACACAGGGTGTCACGCAAGCAAAGTGAGGGATCCTTCTTCAACACTGTGTTCTAAGAAACTACTAAGGCAAGGTTTTACTCATTTTCAGGGTCTATTTTCTCTTTTGAAAAATGGAAGCTCTTGAGATAAGGAGCTGCTTCCTTGTGTGGGTAAGTGATCAGAAAATGTGAAAGGAAGAACACAGCTGTAAACTGCTGACACCCAAAAGCAGTTCAGTGATCACAAGTACAGAGGCTACAAATACCACTACTTGCTTTTTATCCCTACCTCCCAAAGCTCAAGTAGGACACCACTTTTCCCTTGTGTCTAACTAGAAACTGTGAAAACCTTGTAGGTACACCTGTCTCAAAACACCTTGATCATTTTGGATGCAAGATACACGTAAGTGCTCTTTCACACCCAGTGCAGGGTCACATCCATGCTCTAGAGGTGCCTTACTTTTCCCAGCAGAATGATTCAACAAGCCTTAGAAAGAAGTTCTTGACTTCTTAGTGAACCTAGATATGTAAGAGACAACTGCATGAGAAGTTATGAGAGGAAAATATAAAACATTAATTATATCACCTTGGAGAATTTCATAGCAATTATCTTTTGTGCTCCAGCAGAACCAAAATTTTTCCACTGTGTACAGCTAACACAGCTATGATAGGGAAGATTAAAACTATATTACTTTCATTAGTGACTCTTTCACCTCTCATTGGTTTTCATATCCACTCCTCATGTTTTCTCTTAAATCAAGAAGTTATTCTTCAGCTTGTCCCCTGCAAATAGAGCTCTGTAAAGAATTCCACTAAAACTAATTTTTTCACTTCTGTAAAATGAAGAGACAAGATCTGGGGTTTTTAACTGCTTGGAGATACAGTCATGTAAAAGGCCATGCAGTGGAATGGACGACATGCATTTTGCAGTAATGTAAATAATGAGTAATAGTAAAAAAAGGAGTAGACATTAAAATCCTCCTTTAATGATATTGACTAGGAATTCATGTTTTGCAGCTCAGCCATGGTAACTGATTAAATCAGTGCTTGCTTTTGTCTCCAATAAATTAATTCTTAGATATATATGAGTTTAGCATTATATTTTAACATACAGAACAGAAATAAAAGAGTTCATAAATCCTTCCTGACATGTTTTCAACATTATTTTGATGTGTCCATTTCAATGTAATCAACCTCATCCTGTTAGATTTTAGAAACTGCAGTTTTACTTCCACAAAAGCAACACTGTGATGCTTCTGCATGTAAGACTTTCTCTACTGTTTCAAGTCAACAGCGCATGTTAAAGAAAGACTGAAATCAGTGAACATCAGTTGGTTCCTGGTTTCCATGGACCTGGATTTTACTCTTCTGTAAGTAGACACTGTATGATTGCCATAGATTTGACAGTGCACTTCAGTGTCCTACAGATGTGCCATCTACACATCTCCCAGGACTCCTCACAGTTCTATCAAATATTCTAACCTGCAGCCACAAATGCTGGGTTAGTGACTCAACTACCTCTGTTTCCTCATAAACCAGATTCTTCAGATAAATCCATATATACTTTGATCACAGAATCCATTACTTATCTAATATTGGGGATCTGTAAAAGGTTATTTCCTGAATATGGCAAATAACATTTTAACGTACTTTTTAGGAGTCCAAGCAAAAGTTAAACATAGATCCTTATGGAGTAACTCCTATCGAGTTACTTTACCTCTGGTTCCTGTAAAACTTTATCCTCCAGATCCCAGGGCCTTTCTTCACCTGTCCCTGATGAAGGTTCACATTATTCTTCTTTGTTATACCTAGTGCAGGATTTCATTTCAGCTGGCCCAGCTCATTATACCCATCAGTGTTTGAATAAAGATATCCACATCACAAAGGGACCAATTTTTATTGCATCTTTCAAATCATTGGTGTCTCCACTGCCTGTCCATCACTAGAAAATGCATCACTTGCAATTAGAAGCTCTACTGTTTCGACATCACATTGTATGTTCGGAAATGACATTATTCATAACATGTTCCCCCACAACTTTTGGCTAAGAAACAAGAGACTCTCAGGGGAAACCAAATTGACAGGGTTGGAACCTAGATAATAAAAGTTTAATTATTATAAGCAATGATGGTATTTAATAATTGTGATCTCACTGGGAATGATTTCAAAGAAGAACCACTTTTGCTTCATTACAATGTGTGAGTGATGATACTAATAAAGGCTCACATGAGGAACTCCCAGCCTGCTTCCCACAACTAAGATTAATTATTGTTCCATGAAACACTGAAGCTGGGAAGACAGTGAGCAAGGATTTTAGTTGTGCTTGGCTGGATTAACCATTTATTGAAATATAAGGGATAATAAAGAAAATCAGGTGCTACTACCTACAGGATGAGGAAGAGTTATGGATGGTCCATACTTTCAAACTAAGGAAAACAAAACCAGCCTAAATAGACCTATTCTCTGGATGTGATGAAAGTAGCAAGCTTAGCAAATTAATTGCCTTTACAATTAATAGCTTCACAGTTCCTTCTTCCCTTTTTTCCAGCTCAGCAGACATGTGACTAATGATGTTTTCTCTCCCATCAAATTGCAGAATAAACATAAGAGTATATTCAGTGTGAGATGTAGGCTCAGGAATTTAAAGCCTGCTGTTGTGAGTCCTGAAGGTTGGAAAAGGAGTCAAAGAGGAATGACAGGACCTAAACTTACTTCAAAGACTGATATAAATGTCCTGTTCAGTAAAGTGGAACCTATCTGTTTCTTTCCTTGATTCTAAGTAAATTTGGCTTTTTTGGTAGAGAGTAGCATAGGGCTACCTAAAATTTTTTTATGTTGCCTTAAAAAACAAAATCAAGTAGATTTCTTAATGCACTACTGGTTTTGTTCTTTCTGAAATATTTGTTTTCTTCTTTTCATATTTTTTAAATTCTTCTGTGGAAAAACAGTGATGTGAAAACCTCTGCCAAATCATTTAAAATGAAAACAAAATATGTGAAAAAACATTTAACCTGCAGGATTTCATCTCAAAGAGAAAAAGTGACAAACTGTTGTTGACCTGTCTGGGTAAAGTTGTTCTGTGGCATTTATGGGATCAAGATGGTCTCAGTGGTCTAGGTTTCTACAGCTATGAAAAAGATAACTGACATTCAAGAATTAACAGGCACTGGAGAAATAGAAAAGAATGTGCTGCAAGATTTATATTCTCAACCAAACTTTGTTGATAATTATATCTGGTTCTTTTGTTCAACCTAGTGTAAAAATAGGCATTACAATCACTTGTTGATCTAAAGGCAGTCTGTTTCAGACATTAAGTAAGTGAGAAAGTCACAGGACAAGACACCTTTCTTCATAGGGCACAGGTTAGGGAAACCGGAGAAATAGGGAATTTGCTCTTCATGGAAATGGACAGGCTACAACCCACTGGTTGAATGATTCAAATTCTATGAGATTCAGTACCAAAAACAAATCACAATTTTTTTAACAGTGCATAAGCCAGGCTGTAAAATGGAAAATAGCATTTGCACATAGAAGTGCTTTAAAGAGCAGCTGTTCTTTATGGAGACAAGACATTTCACACATTTTGAACCCATACAACACCTTGGACACTTTGAAACCAGCCATCTCATCATAAGCTGTAAGAAGAGACATTTAGGAACTGACCAGGCACACAGAGGGCCAGGAACCTGCAAACAGGACCATCTGGAGACTGCGTTTATGCCCATACCCTTCCTTCTAAAAAGAACAAAAATAAAGGAAATCATACCAACAAAATCTTGTGAAGGCACTTATGGATTTTGCTGAGAAATGTTTGAGAAAGGCAAATAGTAAATGAAAGTAGACACACCACAGGGATTTTCAAATAGAACTTTGGGATTTTTTGAGAGAATAAAGAACAAGAATGAAGATTTTCTGCATTGGTAGAAGCACATTTCAATCAGTAGGACAACTTGTTCTTTAAAAGAAAATATACCCTCAAAAAAGCATTTTGTACAATGGATGGTTTCCCTTTTGCATTGAAGAATCACTGAAAAGAATGTATAATTATTAGGAATTATTTTTAAGCAAATTTCTTTTAATGTGTTTTGCCCCTACAAAGGTATAGTGGGTCCAACCTAATAAAAATTACTGTGTAGTCATTTAAATTTTTCAAATCACTATACAAGAAACTGACAATTGTCAAAATTAGCTGGAATTGATAGATGAGGGGAAATGTAATAAATGTATTGCTATATATGAAAAGATCATAAGAGACTGGCATATTTTACAGTGGTTCATGAAATCCCACAGGAGAGATTAATTTCAATTGCACCGGATTTCAAGCACTTCCATAAAAATTGGAAACCGGCAGAAGGACCATAAACAAAGGTCAATAAAAATGCAGATAAACAGCAGTTCATCACAATGAGCTGGATGGGTTTAGCAATTACTGTATTGATCACTACTAGCCTTGTTCTCATTTAGCAACTTCATCAGCATGGGGAAAAGAAGGCCAGGTGTTTGCTGCATTTCTTTTATTTTTTAGGTTAACTTATTTAGACCCTTTTCATGACCCTGTTGCATTTGCCTCCTGCAAATATTTTAAGAAATTAGTTTACTGGAAGAAATCTTCATTCAAAGAAAGAATTTTAAATGAAGATAAAAGTTTACAGAATAAAAATCAATAAAAAACCCTAGGTATTTGCATCGAGAAACAAATTCTACAATCACTGCTAATACAGTCTAAAATAAAAATAACCTGATTTCTGAAAACAGCTTTTCATATAATTTAGCAAATAGCTTAAATGGAAGGAATTAAATATTTGAGCAGTTTAGTTTTCCTCAACCAACCTAGAACAATAATTACTGGAAAATTACATCTGAGAAAATACTGTTCCATTTGTTCCAAACAATATATTCTGGAGTTCTGACAGGTCTTTTCTAGTCACATGAAAAACAAACAAGCAAACAAACCATTAAAAAGCCAAGATATTGTTTAGTACAGACCTGTTTCTTTACTATACTCTTATGCTTCAAAATTTAAAGAGAAAAATGACACAACTGAGTTTCTCACAACTTCTAAGCCTGCTCTCTAACAAGTTGAGCCAGAAATTACTTCTATTCCTTCACAGGGACATACTTTTCTTGTCTTTAATTTCTGGTATATTCATGACTTGCTGGTGTATTCATAGGACTTGCCAAACTTTACTTAACCCCAAAGTCTGGATTTGCTTGTTACTTTAGTGGTGCCTTAAAGTGTCTTCCTCTATTCTTAACTTAAGTAGTTTAATTGCTTCTCCAAAGATCCTGAAAGAAAGTTGCATTGCATGTTTTTCAGCTCTAATCAGGTCTGTAACTGCGAATAAATCTAAGGCCCACCCTCTGATACTCATTAACAATATCCAGAATATTTACTTTCATGGATAATTCAGAAGAGCGAAAAAGACAAAAATCCTCCAATAAATTATTCACTTCAAATTATTCTCCCACATCTCATTTCCACTAGTGGCTAAATAATCTATCTGCATAAGGCTTTTTTTAACTAAACCCACTACAATAGTATTTAAGAATTACAACAAATGATGTTTGTTAGAACAATAATTTAAGAACAAATTGTGCCACATTGAATCCTACCTGGCTGAACATAATGGCTTGGGTTCAGACTCTTTGTGGCAGGATGGTTTTCATCCCCCCTCTCTGCTCCCAAATCTTATCTGCTGATGCAAAGATTAGGGGACCATCTCCTCTAAGATTCTTGGCTCTAGCTGTGAGCTCTGTTCTGGGAAGGCAGAATACTCAAGATAGCTGACAGACATAAGGATTTTAAAATATAAAAGACCACTGTAAGCTCCAAAAATCAGACAGCAGTTTGATTACTTCTTGAAGTGCACAAACTGTTCTCTCCAACATACTTAGACGCCAGTATGTCATTTTTGTGCTTCTTTTCCAGTAGTTGAGAGAAAGGAATTGGTAAGTTACATTAATTTCTAACCTTACTATTTCTTTGCTATAGGTACCTTTTATTATTGTGCACTATTTATTCTACTGGTTTATTCACTATTTATTCTTTTTGTTTATCCTGTGTAGTAAGAAGTTTTGCTTAAATTCTGGTCTCATATGTATTTTCTTGTGACTATTACAATAAATCAATCCATGTTGTAATAATCCTGATCGATCATAACTAAAGAACCAGAGAGAATACGTGGTGTTGGAGTGCAGGCCACTCCAAGAGAATTAAAACCCATTTAAACTCTCTCATATTCATAACACTCTTTCATTTCCATTTCCTAGCTAAAACATACATTAGAGAACCTAGGCACTCTATAATCAATGGAAGTGGAATAGCAACTCCAGACTATTTAGCCTACCATCCGAGTTTTCAAAAACTGGTCCATAAAGCTTCCTTATCAGCTTAAAATCACCACAATGTCTTGCATTATGAGGGCTCTTCTTCTCTCAGTAACATCTTCAATTCATCCTATTGCTAGATTTGTGAAAGATGTTAAATCAATGGTTTTCACCATCTACTCAGGGAGGATGGATCCTATATGTCACTATACTTTTTCCTAAGCAAGAATAAACTGAGATATTTTCTGTATCTAGTACAGAACACAAAAGTTTTAGGTATTTTTTCTCATATACAGACTTTCATAGACAGGATCCTGTCCATTGACTGAGGTCAGTGGTGATTTTCCATTGCAGGCTTTAGCTGCAGAATACTCTGGTAAAATGAACATGGTATCATACAGTGCCACCTCTTCCTCTGACCATCACAACTTGGCTCCAAGTAGTAAGGCTTGTAGGCCCTAGTTCTTATGTTCTTTACTAAGTACAGTAAGCTTCAGCCATATTTTGGAAACACCACGTTATATGTGAATAACACAAAGTAAGGAACAATATGGTTTTGGCCTGTACAACAGTGTATTGGTTCTAATGGAGGTAGAGTTCAGCAGCCCTGCCAGTGCTGTGCTTCAGTTGATAACACAGCAGTGTTTTGGCTACTGCTGAGCAGCACTGTCCCTCTAACATTCTCCCCCATCAAGGGGCAGGGAGTGGGCAAGACCTCGGGAGGGAAAACAAGCAGGATAGCTGACCCAAAGGAACCAAAGGGATATTCCATACCATATGATGTCAGCTCAGATATAAAAGCCGAGGCAGGGGGAGGGCACTCTGTAATGTCTGCCTTCCCACGGAACCACTACGCGTGCTGAGGCCCTGCTTCCCGGGACGTGCCTGAACATCGCTTGCTGATGGGAAGTAGAGATTGACTTCTCCTTCTTTTGCTTATGTGCACGCAGACCCTGCTTTTGCTTTTCTGTAGCTTCAATAAAAACTGCCTTATCTTGACCCACTGATTCATCTTGTCCTTTCCCCTGTCCCTCTGGGGGAGGGAGCTATAGGGCAACTCGGTAGGCACCTGGCACCTAGCCAGAGTCAAACCATCACAAACAGGAATTTTGAATGAACATTCAACAGGAAGCATTGATAATCTAATATTCACTTACCGTGTTAAAACAAAAGCATCTGACTTTTGGTTTGCCATTCACAGTTTAAGCATGTGAGAATTCAGATAGAGCCAAGCCAGATACTTCCTTATGGTAATTCAATATCAGCTTCCATTTGGAATCAAATGTATTTGCCACATAAATTTTATTTTAAAATTTCTCTGCTAATAAGACTGTTCTCAAGGCAAGATCTACACTGAAAGCTTTTGCACATGTATTATTCCTGTTTTCCCTCCAATTATTGTATTTCTTTGTTTTTAAATAGAGCATTTTTTTTCCCATAGTTAAGGTTAAGTCTGCAGGAAGAATTTATTCTCAGCCCTTTATCTACCATTTTGAGAAATTTTTTGTAGATTCTTTGCAAAATAATCCATGAACAGAAAAATTATTTTAAGCAAGAGTTATTAGTAAAAACTGTGCAACAAATAGTTTCTATATTCACTGCTAAGGTAAAATACAACCCCTGGAAACTATTTGATGAGCTGCTTGAAAACTGAAATTAGTTTTATTCTCCCTGTGGTATAGGAACCACATTTCTTTTCAGCTGTGCCTGAATTGGGAAAACATAATCTTCCCTTAGGCCAACTTTTACTACAGCTCCTCTATGTAACATAGGCAATACAAGAGTAATCTTAAAGTTTATGCACACAAATAATACATTGTTTTAACTACACTAGTCAGGTAAAAGAGAATATCATTGATCCCAGTGTGAGAACAGCTGTAATCATGCAAACATAACTAATTCATCACAGCACTTTCCTCATGGCAAGCAGAATATATTGCAGCAGCATAAGAAACTCCAGGTTACTCAGTCTGGAGAAGAGAAGGCTTCAGGAAGACCTTACTGCAGCCTTTCAATACTTAAAGGGGACTTATAAGAAAGATAAGGACAAATTTTCAGCTTGTCCTGTAGCAACAGGACAAGGAGAAATGGTTTTAAACTGAAAGAGGGCAGATGTAGACCAGACATAAGGAAGAATACTTTTATAATGAGGGTGGTGAAACACTGGCACAGGTTGTCCAGAGAGGCTGTGGGTGCCCCATTGTCACGATCCACTAATACAAGTGAGGGGTCGTGATGGTTCGTTTAACAATCTCAAAATGCAAAAGGCACAAAGGGCTTTCAGCTTTAATCAAATAGTGCACCTTTATTGAGTGCCAACAACACAATTATGAGATAGAGGGGAGAGAGAAAAAGAGGAATAAAGAAACAAAGTAGAGGAAGAGAGAGAGAAAGAGAGAGGGGGAGAGGGGAATAGCTACCAATGGATGAGACGAAGCCCTCGTGGTGCTGCCAATAGGCTCGCCATCGTCCATGGGGAGATCTCAGTAGGGGTTAATTCAGAAAGGCTTCTTATAGTCTTTTCAAAAGCGGGGGGCAACTGGCCAAGAGGTGAGGACATCTGCCACTATTGTTGGTGAGGCCCACTGACTGTGTTCAGGACTGATCATTCTTTCTCGCTTCAGTGCAGTCCTCTCCACCTAGGCAGAACCTGTTCCAGTGGGCACACCTGTCAGGCAACACTTGACAAATATCCCAACTTAGCCAGGCCAGGATTTTTAGTGCAAAAGTTCTCTTTTATGGTTTCAGTCTCTGTCAATGATCATGAGGAAGATAAGGAATTTTCAGGCTGTCTCTTACACCCATCACTGGCAATATTCAAGGTCAGCTTGGGTGGTGCTCTGAGCAACCTGGTCTAGATGTCCCTGCTCATTGCAGAGGGATTGGACTAGATGACCTTTAAAAGTTCCCTCCAACTCCAACCACTCTATAATTCTGTGATTCTATTGTGGTGCATTCAGCAAAGGATTTGTGAATCTAATTATTGTAATAGAAAGCAAACAAATAAATATCTCACTAATAGCCTAGAATAATCAGAATCCTGAAAGTTCAATTATACTTAAAAGTATTATTTGATTTTTTTTCTGGTTTTACTAATAGCAGATAGATATATCTCGTTACCTAAATGATTATTTCTAACTCTTGGAAATATAGGTAATCAACACTACTACTAATAATTAAGCTATGAAAAACCTAAGGTCAGCTGACACTTCTGTTAAAGGAGGGCAGTGCAGTTTAGTCTAACAACTATGTTTGACTTTAAATAGCAGCTCCCTTGCTAGAAAAAGGTTTCCCAACGTATTTTCCACATACAAAGTTGTCTAATAGCTTTGTGATTAAGACTTTCAGGTCTAGAATCTGAAAACTGTCTTTTGGGATCCAGATTGCTGGGCACTTGACAAAGGTCTGGAGCTATCACTTTGTTGCAGGTTAAATGCAGAAGCTGCCAAGAAAGTGAATATAATACTGAGCTGTCATCCTCCCTGAGTAAGATTGATAGTATCATCAGTAGAGTAAAAGCAGAAATATGCCGATCAGTGGGTCTTGTGACAAAAAGGCAGAAGTGAGAACTACAGGCAAGAGCCACTACGGAAACTTACTATGAATTAAATTGCTGATAAATGTTATCTCTGGCACTAAAAAGAGAATAAGCTATGCACAAAGCAATGACTCCATAAGAAAGCCCTTCTTGAGACAACTAAAATGTTGTGCTGAGGCACGTGACTTCACAAACTGTAAAAATAGGAACAAGAAGGTGAGGTACAAATACAATTAAGCAATGTAAGTCAGACATTTTATATTGTTCTTGTTTCCCCTTTCATACAAAATGCAACAAAATTCTCAGCAGCTAAATGAGAATACTGGAAATGTCTGAAGGATTAAAGGTTGTCTCTACACCAGAAAGCAATATCGAGTAACATTAGCACAAGTTCTGGACATGAAAACAAATACAGTAATGTGAAACTGTTCTTGAGTTAACCAAATTTGCTCCCAGCCTAGACTTGCTAGTGCAGATATAAGGAGGCTCCACTAACATGGCTTCCTTTCGCTATGAGAAATATTTTTTGTTGCAAAGGCTGTAGAGATTTGCTGTATTTGAAATGGATCACTGCACCAAGTTTCACGTACAGCATGTATATGTGCCCACAAATTACAGAAGTTTTAGTCCCATCCAGGGAGAGGATAAGAATCATAAGCTCTATCATTTTTGGTAGAAATTCCTTCTGTAACCACTCACAGTGGTAAACACTCCACCTGAATTCAATAAATATTTCAGCTTCATATCTAAATTCAATTTTCACTAATCAACAGCTTCAGGGAACTTTCTCATTGGTAACAGAGAAAAAGAGATAATAGTAACATCATGTTTGGTTTATACATCAGTGCGCACACACACACACATATACATAGTATCATTCCTGGTAAATGATACACTGTACATCTTCCCTTCTTTTCTATTTCATCTCTCTAATTCACTCGTGATGTCCCACTCACATTTTGTAAACCCTGCAGTTAAAAAGAATTGTCATGATTATTACTGAAATAATCACAAAACATACAAGAAACACAGAGACAATTCTTCATCACTTTCCTTTTCTTACCCCTGTATGTGATATTCCATACATAAAATGTTCCATCTCAGATGTTCTGAGATTACAGACTGCAATCCATGGCAGGAGTTATCTCTCTATCTGTGATTACAAAACCCAAGAACAATAAGACCTGTGACAATATGAGCTTCCAAAGATTGGGTAAGGTACAGGGGGAAGTTATATAGAAAAAGACATGCTAAATGGTAAGCCTATCATTTAGAGAACCAGTGTTGTATGTTGCATGTGATTTCCATCAAAAGCTTGCTGTTAGAAAGAGTCCAAACTTCATAAGATGTAGATATGATAAGACTAAGGAAACATCATGAAATATGATTACAGATTATTGACAATTTCACAAAAATACTGTAACCAGCAGACCAGTTACTCTGAATGAATGGAATTAAAGAACATAATAGGAATGTCAGCTTTAGGAAACATCAAGGAAGAGAGAACTCTTCCCTTTCATATGTCACATGCAAACCATAGGGAACTGTATAGGAATGCTGAACAATCACATCTCTTATTATTTGACCAACTTTAGATGAAATTTCTTGCACCTTTATATTACAAATTTAGTTTCAACATCCGAAAAGAAAGCATGAAGTGATTAGTTCATACAGAGAAGTCTACTCATAAACATAAGGTGAGAGGACAATCACTCTTGTGGACTAGAAAACACAAAAAATTTGCTAATTTAGTTGAAATTTTGTCCCTTTGTTATCCTGCTGACGAGTCCAGCACTGGTTCTGTGGGGAAAAAGACTAAGGGGTAAAAAGATAACAGTATGGAACTTTTAGGGGAAAATATAGTTGCAACTTCCTGGATGGAATGTGGTCAGCACATCCAACTTCCTGCACACCATACATACCAAAGGGAGATGAAACAGAGGGTGGAATGGAATGGAGGCAACATAGCCAGGCTCTGTTGAAACCCCTGCAGAGGAGGGAACTCAGTTGTACCTTTTAGATGATAAGCCACACAGCAGCTGAAAACCAAGGCAGATAAAGGATGATGTTCTGCTGTTGAATCAGCAACCATGGTGAAATCACTCTCCTTGGAGAGAGGCCTAACCCCATCCCAAGGTTATATCAGATACTGTACTGAAATACCCACCTCCAAGGTATGACCACCTCTCACTGAGTAAGGTGTATGACTAAAGTCACTCAAACTCCACTGAAACATAAAGAAATAGCATAAAAGTGAGTTAAGGATAGGGAGAAGATGGAAGACCCCATTATAACTTTTGGTATCAGGGTCTCCTGCCCCATAGGGGCACCTGTTGGATAAGAACCCTATTCTCTTGCACACTAAATGATTATTTTCAGCTAGTTTGTACTGGGGACTACAGCTTGGTAGTATATTGCTTTGTATTAGTATATTGCTTGGAATACATTTTGGAGTCGGTGTCATAGGCTGTGGAAATAGCCTGATTGTGTGAAAGGAAGAGAACACTGCATGGGTTTGTTTGTGTCTAGAAACACCAGCAAATGAACCACTTTGTTGTTCACTACAGATGCTTTCTGTCTCTCTATTGCTGTGTAGGGATGGCCGAGAGTCTTGCTCTAAAGGGGAAAGCAGCCACCATTCTGAAGGTACAGCTAATGCAGAAAGCAGCAGCCCAAAACGTACTACACACGTGTGTCACCTGCCACTCTGTGTTCACTTTCTCAGCAGTGAGCCGTGTGACTACCAAAGTCTTGGTCCTGCTTCCCAATGAGCTCTGGTTTCTTGTCTAAGCATAGACTAGGTTCTTGGCATAAGTGTAAGGACCCGCAGTGCCAGGACTTCTTACACAATCTACGTTTCCTCAGAACAGTGGTACCACCATCAAAACTGTCCTTGTTCTTTTATTATTTAAAAATAAAACAACATAAAAGGAGTAGGAGGCACTTATTAGGAACATTTCACTTCACCGCTTAATAGCACACTTTGCAAACATTGAGGTCAGTCTGGCTGAAAGGGCAGCAAACTGAGAAGAGGGCAGCTGGCAGAAAGAATAGGATGAAAACTCTCAATCTATCTTTGTTGATGAACAAGGAACAAGAAAACATAATGTTGGGTCAATCACAACAGACCTTGCCTCACTACTACCATTTTGTCACCCGTGTTTTCAATGACCACTACTTCAGAAGTCAGTTAGCAGAGGTTATCTCTACAATAACCCTCTCTTACAACAGGATTTTCACCAAGGCTGCTGTTACTTGCCAAGTGTTCTTTTCTTTTTCCTAGTAAAATGATCATATTAAAATTTATGTGAAAAGCAGACCAATTTGATATTCCTGACTTTGTTGTCCTAAGCGAATGCAAACAATAAACCTGTTTTCAGGGACACATCTTTTTTGTGAGGGAAGTGAAACCTGCTTTCACAGCTGCAGACCTAAGAGACTTTTTGCAATGCAGAAAAGCTTATGAAATCAGCTCATGGAGGCTAAGAGAGGAAACCACTCATATCTAACACTCCCTTCACCAGTACACCTGTGCCTGCATGTAGTCAGTCTTATTTGTTTTCTGAGTTGTTGTCTACATATATTTATTGACACAGACACCTGTTTCTGAGGAATTTTTGGTAAAATAGTATCACTTAGTAGATAATTATTAAGCTTTGTAGAATGGGACCTGGAAGTTCTGGTGGACAAGTTGAAACTGAGCCAGCAGTATGTCTTTTCTACCATGAAGGACAATAGTATCCAGGCCTGTAAAAGGAGGAATGCTGCCTGCATAGGAGCTGATCCTTCTACACCTGTGCTTTGGACTGATGAGATCACATTTGGAGTACTCTGTCCAGTTCTGGAATCCCCAATATAAGAAAAACATGTATAAACATGGAATCATAGGATCATAAAATCATAGGATCATGTAATTTGGAAAAGATATTTAAGGTCATTGTCATTGTCCAACCATTAACCTAAGACTGCCAAGTACCCCACTAAACCACATCCCTGACTACCGCATCTACAAATCCTCCAGGGATGGTGACTCATCACTTCCCTGGACAGCTTGTTTCAGCACTTGAACAGCCTTTCCCTGAAGCCGTTTTTCCTAATACCCAATCTAAACCTATCCTTGTGCAACTTGAGGGCATGTCATCTCATCCTGTTGCTTCCTACTTGGGAGATGAGGCCAACCCTTGCCTCACTACAACCTCCTTTGAGGTAGTTGTAGAGAGCAATAAGATTTCCCTCCAGCTGATTTCTCTCCTGGCTGAAAAACCCCAGTTCCCTCAGCCTTTCATACCAGAGAGAGTTCAGCAAAGGGTCTGGAAGATGACAAAATACTGGAGCATCTCTCCTATGAGGAAAGGCTGAGATAGTGGTAACTGTTCAGCTGGGAGAAGAGAAGGCTCAGATAGGGAGACTGACTTGCTCACTGCCATTCAGTCAGTCCAGTAAAGCCTAGCATGACTAAGAGTGTTTGACAGCTCAAATGAAGGTGATGCCTTACCCAGGCAGACAGTCATTCCCAGAAAATACAGAGAATTTCTATGAGCTGCTCATTTGATTTATGGACACATTAAAAGTATTTCAAAGTGTTTCTCCACTGTACCCAAGAGTTTCTATTCTGGCCACCAAGTTAACTTGGTATTTCTAGAACTGCTCAGTATTGTGTTTTTAATCTACTTCAAATACGTTTTGGAAAGGTGTGAAGAGAACTCTGCTAGCTGTGGCAAGGGTCATCTGGAAGGAGAATACACTGCAGGAGTCATATAGGCTAATCCGCAGGAGTCCGAGTCCTCTGCCCCTTGTCACCTGAAGAAAAAGGTAAAGCTGTGAGATACCTTAGAGCCACTGTGTGAACTGGTATCTGAGAACCTGCTTGACAGTAGGTGAAAATGAGGATTGTATGATCCAGCCCACAGAGTATGAAAATGTCACAGCAGGGCTATTTTAGTGCGGGGTGGGGGG
>VZRZ01006453.1:289869-303665 GCA_013398175.1 Climacteris rufus
GGGGGGGGAGGGCAGGGTTGGTACTTCTTAAGCAACATGAAAGGTTTCAAGATGAGTGTGGAAAATGTTTTTTAAATAATGACCTGTACTGGTATGTTCTACAGAGGTATATTATAAAAATGATATTTTAATAGCTATAGAAGGGTTCCATCCATTCCTATTAAACAACCAAATGAATCAAAAGAGAGGACTGTGGGTATCTGATGGATAAACTCATATTGATTTCTTTTCCCAAGCTTGGAATCCAGCCATTTTGACATATATACACAGCAGCTCTCTGTCAGCTCCCTGAAGCACCACATAAAAATTCAAGAGGGAAAAAAAAAAAGCCATACCTCTCACCAGATGCACAGGGAATCTGAAAGACAGGCTTTTGGCAACGCTAGCAAGAATTTAGCCTGGCACATGAGGTCAAATGATCTTAGAAAATCAGAGCCAAATCTACACATCTAAAAGATAAATTAATCCATTCCTGGAGACAAGCATGGCATTATGACTGAGGAATGACTGTTGTATGCTTTCTGGATGGTTAAGACAGTATCTAGGTCCTCTTATGGTTTCCTGGTTACATTTTTCATCTAATGGATACAGTATCGTACACCCCGAAGGAAATGAGCAGCAAGCTGAGGGGTATAGAGACATTTTCTGGCCCATTACATTTCCTGAAATCCTTTCTGTATTACAAACAGCTGCTTGCCTTATACAGAAGATTTTGTCATCACATTACACAAATTCTGGTGACTAACTGGCTGCACTGCACTTCGAATTCTTCTGAATACCCCTGAAAATGAGTGGTATGTGTAGTCTGGAGCCTTGTCATTCCTCTGTTTTCCTATGGCTCACAATTGTCCTTATATTTGAAGCATGCAAAATATTATCTGCATGTCACATGTTTTTGCAGCATCATGAAATGTATAAACTATCTTTCTTTCACCAACTGTTTTTGTCATGGGACCTTGTTGCTGACTATTATTCTGGATTACCGTAAATCAGATGGCCCCGCTACAGCAATGCTTTGAGATGGGATATTACACAAGGTATAAGAGTAATGATTTATACTGAGAATTGAATTCAGCAAAAGGGGTTTTTAAAAAGGGAAATTCAACTGTCATGAAGAATGCAAGTGTTCAGTGAAAAATTAAATGATAGCATTATTTCCTCATGACCTGTCCTTTGAGGGGGAAGAAGGAACTGCTGTTGACATCAGCATATTTTAACTGAGGTCCTGAGTCAAATGAAAAACATGTCACAAATTGATTTGAAATTACAATAGAAATAAAGACAAATACATTCTTGGCTTTGTGGAATATGAACATTTCAGTTTGTAACCTGTGTTGGGTTTGTCTCTTTTAGGAAATAAGCTTTTATACCAGGGACCACTCTCTTCCCACCTACATGCTTTCCCTATTAATCAGTTCTTAAAAATCAAAATTTTCTTAGACTTAATTTCTGCAGAAAGTCTATCATGAACAAGATATATGTGAAAAACCTATGCAATGATAAAGCGACAGAGGTGCCTGAATTTTCTTTATTAGTCTAGATTGTCAATGAAAAATCAGTGAAGTACCAGGAAAGAGGGGCTGGGTAGGATCTTTTATTTATGAGAAGTTAACATCACCTTTGTTTTTTTTGTTTTTCTTTAAAGATCTGTAAAGCAAAATAGTAAGATCACTCACTGCAGCAAAACCAAGACCACAGTTTCAGTAAGCACATACCACCATTGAGTTTAAGTCATGATTAAATGTGAAATTGCTCCTATCTTTAGCAGAACAGCTCAACAACTCCTCATTAGACCCTGAAAATATACAGCCACAGTCTGAATCAAAGTAGGTCACAGTTCATAGTCAATTTTGGCAGCCATGTCAGTCATTGAAATTGAAAGAATGACCACTCCTAGTTCCTGTTCCTAATAACAGAATTCATCAGGAGAAAGAATCTGAACCCCTCAAAGCTGACAAAGAGGAGCATAGAAAGAGTCATCCTTAGACAAAACTCATAGTGTGCAGTGGTGCTTTGAGCCCCAAGAGCCTGTAGTTGGGCTGTGTTAGTCTTTGCTAGACTGTCGAGAGACAACTTTAAACCCACATCTGGATAAGGACTATGACATGCTGATGTCTTGTACTCTCCCTTCCACTCCGGGGAAGACTCCTTTGAGAGACCAGTGCTTAAATGAGAAGAGTTGGCAACTCTCAGTTCTGTAACAGACAGTTATCCTTTGTCCTTCTCACCCTAGGCAGATACATCAGATACAGACACATTCAGTGAATTAATCCATCTCATTTGTTGTTCTCTTGTTCCTGCTTTTTTTTCCAGAGCTGAGCTTTACAATTCTAGCAGCATGCAAATTGTGTGAGTTTTGACAAAAAGTGTTGGAAGTTACCACGTAGTCCTGTTTACACAAGTTTAGGTTAGCTTACATCTTGTGTAAATTTGCAACTTACAGAGGGAAAATATGGGTGGTGAAGAAAAGGTGCTTCATCAGAGCCTGACAAATGCATCTTTTCTGTTTTTCAAGTTCTCTTCATCTAGATAAATATATATAGGTACCAGATGAAAGAAGACAACTTACAGTAGAGGACAGCCTTTCATTTTCATACTTTCTAATCAATCAATTCACTCTCATTTGAAAAAACCTGAACACATCTACATCAGAAGCTGATGAGATTTTGGGTCTTGAAAGTAGAGTGGAGAATTAATTGCAAAGACACATAGAAGGTTACCATCTTCTTAAAGAGATCTGCCTGTAATATTATTTGCTGTGCAGTAGGATAGGTATTGCCCTGAGTTTTGCAGTTTTTCAATGTTTTCATTTCTCTGTAACAGTTTCTTACGTACTTTCTGTAAACATAGCCATGTTTTTCTAACTGTATTCTATTGTTTGCATTCCTTTCTCCTGGGTGGAGATATTTGATGGATATTTCCTTTGACCAGTGTGATTGAGGGGCGTCAAGTTCTCCCTTCAATCCACTGTGGTTTCTAAGAGGATATATAAAATCTGGGGTCTGAGACCCCAGTTTTTGGCTCTCTCTCTCCAACGCATGTCTGCTTCTTTCTTTCGTGTCCAAGTGCGACAGATAGGGAGCCAGTGAGCTACATAACTCAGGAACACCAGTGGGAAAATGGCTGAATTCATACTTAGTGCACTCACATGAGGCCAAGTTACACGTGGCTAAATGGCACTTCAAAACTTTGGAAGAGTCCAGAGCACTTGTGGTAGCTGATATTGTTGCCTACTGGGACTCTCCAGCCACACATTTAACCTATGAGAATATTTAATCAATCGATAAAAAGGATGCTTAGAAAACAGAAAATTGCTTACACTGTGTAGAAAAATAATTCAAAAGAAAATACAGGCACTTAACTGGTTAGAAGGAGGCGGCTTTCAGCATTTAAGATATGTTTGGAACAGACAGACAAGCTTAAGCATATCAATATAACTAATATAAATAAAATCCATAAGAAAAACAGAATTTGAGTCACCAAAATTGTCAGGATACCAGTGCTTAAAGCAATTCCAGAACTCCAAGACAGTACACTGAAAACCAAGATTTCAGAGCAGCAAGATATCGGGTAGATCTCTAGTATTTAGTGACCTGAGTTTCTATGGTGTTAGACACACTGGCTACATGCAAAGCATCTGGGAACATTCCCAGGCATTGGAACTCGACCATCCATAGCAGAAAACTATTAAAACATTGCCTGTTACAATTTTGGCAGGTCATAACTAACTTTCTCCCAAGGACAGCTCATTCCAGAGACATTTACCAAAAGGCAGTTTGCATGCAGCCAGCGTGTTTTGGAGTTTATGAGAATTTGTTAGCACGGTCAATGGGCCATTGTGTGCCAGTTGGCCTAATTGTCTGGGAATGTTTCTGGGAATGTTTAATATAACCGTTTATTTGTGCCCAGTATTTTTGAGCCAATGTAGCAGCTCACCACTGTCAAAAGGGAAGGATTTGTTACTTCTTTTGACTGCACGATCTTATATTCTCCACTATATCAGTTCTGGTCCTTGTCAGGCACTTTTCTGG
This sequence comes from Climacteris rufus, assembly GCA_013398175.1. Taxonomy (NCBI): domain Eukaryota; kingdom Metazoa; phylum Chordata; class Aves; order Passeriformes; family Climacteridae; genus Climacteris; species Climacteris rufus. Next base: position 293,901 of record VZRZ01006453.1, read on the forward strand.
AACAGTTCAACTCTGTTACCTGGAGAAATCCATTTGTTTTCTCTTCCTAGTGCAGGTGACTGCTGGTTTAGAAATTTGAATCAGGTCATTGCTCAATCGGACAAGTACCAATGCCAGCTCAAGGAAGGCATGGCTGTGTCTGGAAAGCGGGAGAAGAATGAAATAGCAGGATGGAGTATGATCTCTGCCCTAAAGTGCCAATGATGCATTAGGATGTGCCTTATAACTACACCTCATGTGATTTATTGAGATGAATTCAGACTGTCATCCCAAGAGTAGTCTGAGCTGATGTAAACCCTCACTGCTGCTGTAAGCAGAGGGTCTTTTTGGCCCCCTTTTTCCAAAAGTTCATTTCCCATATCTCCTCCCTCCCTTGTGCCAGTACAGCAATGTATACAGAGAGCAACGAGTGAGCTAAATTGAGAAAATTATTTTCAGGAAAAAAAGTTCATCCTCACCTGCTGTAGTTCCTTGCAGAGAGATAAGTGCTACTGCCAAAACAGTGATCCCAAGTGGAGGCAACAGTGTGGAAGTAAAGATATCAGATTTAAGTAAAAGTTGGTACAACAGTATCAGGATTTGTCAGCTTAACCTGCTTATGGAACTGTGATATTGGGTAGTTCAAGAGGCATCTAAAAACATCGAGAAAGGATTCAGGTTAAACCACAGCAGAGTCACTTAGAGGAGAATAGTACGTGTAGGCACCCTAAATATAGGTAAGGATTCAAATATCATTGTAAAATCAAAGACAGCTGGTAGAGATTTTCTTTCTGGTTGTTTTTATTTCTGCTATAAAATTTGTGTTTTCCTAACAGCTGTCATCTCCTATTAAAAACAAAACAAAACAAAAAAAAAACCCAAAAAAAACCCCAAAAAAATCTATAGCACTCAACAAACTCAACAGGATATGAGGCTCAAAAAAATCTTGAAAGTAGTTTTGTTCTTTATGGCAATCCAGAAACATTTACCACAAACTGCAATAACCAAATTCATGCTAGTGTGACATTTTTATTACATGCATGCTTTCTTTCAAAGTCTATTCTATAGATGCAAGTGGGAAGAGGCAGTGAAGGAGAAGCACTCATTTTCTCTTACTGTCAGATTGATCTAATTTGTAGCATCCTTTACCACTAATTACTTAAATAAATTGCATTTTGCAACACAGACAGGAGCCATATTAGATTCTTGGAATTCTGATCCAACTCCAGAATGTTTTGTGGAGCACTTTTGTTTACACTCTTGTGTTGGCTTTTTAATGGCTCTAAGCAGTTAACTAGTTTTTTTCTAACAGGCATTGTATTGTCCACAGAAAAAGCTTTCTATTTTTTTTTTCTTTTTTTGGCCTTAAGCTCCCATATAGCTTTTCCACTGGGAATTTCAAGACTTGATGCTCCTCTTTGATAACTTAACTTTTAATTTTTTTTCCCAATCCCTTTCCTCTCAAAGAACTTCCCAGGCTATTTAAAATAATAGCCTGTGCAAATCAAAACAGTTCTGTTGTTTTAACTTGTTGTATCCTGATTTACACCACTTGGGAAACTACCAAGGACAATCTTCCAGTGCTTGTCACTCAGAAGTGTACTATCAGTTGTGTCATTACTGCAGCTGGAACTGTGATGCAACTGCTTGGAAAAGGAGCAGAGCTCAGGGCTTCACACCTCTCACCAACATGCAGATTAATTACCTTGTCTAGTTATGAGTGAATTGAAGAAGGCACAATTTGTAGGCAGCGGCAATAACTTCTGTTAACCCATCCAATAAAACTGGTGGGAAGGTAGAAAAAGGGAGGCAGGAATGCTTTCAGGAGCAAAACATTTCTTCAAGCCTTCTTCAAACTGACCATTTATGTAGTTTATTTATGTGATTAAATTTGAACGAGATTCTTCAATACTAAGCCTTTTGTATCAGGGTATCAACACTGAGATTTCCCATGGCACACCTAATAATATAAACTGCATTCCTACATGTAGACTAATTCTACAGTCAATAACATGATTAAAAGTAAAACAATCAGTACCTGCATGTATATTTTTGAGATCAGAAACAAAAATTATTCCTTTTCTATTTTTATTCTTCTCTTTTCTTTCTTTTCCTATCCTCGACCTGTTTCTGAAATTCCCTACTTCCATCTTTCCCTCAGTTTCTGAGATGATCAATATCCATATTCCTCTTTGGGCAGTTACATTCACTAGTGCAGATGAGCATGCACCCAAAATAGAAAGTAATTCAGTTTTCAGAATATATAATGAAAAGGAGAGAATAATCCTAGAAAGTGATCTTAAGATGGGGTTCAACATTCTGCTCATTGTATTTGCTGTGAGCACACTGCCTTCCTGCCAAGATAATTTCTCTTCATTATTTATGCATATAGAAATAAACTCTAACAGTAACTTAAGCAGAGCAAGTAAATCCAACAGTTCCACCAGAAAGCACCACTTGGAAGCCTGTCTCAAAACAGCTCACCAGATGTTCTGTGCCAGCAACTGCTGTGCCCTTCAATCACTGCCTGTGCTCCTGCTGCCATGAGGGTTCAGATGAGGGTGAAGGATAACAGCATCTCATATTCATTTACTTGCAAGATAACAGCAATCAAATTTACAGATTTTAGCTAAGAATTGCTTTATCTTTTGCTGAAATGTAATCATATCTGAGCTGGAGCAGGGGTGACTTTAACAACAGACTATGTAACTACAGATTAAGACAGGAAGATAAATAATATTATCACCATCTTGAATTAGGACAATTATATTGGATAAAGATCAGTTATCCAAGTTGAAACAGATCCAGGACATTAGATCTTACATTTCTGTTTTAGGAAAAAATTCAACAGATCTTCTCTTGTGATAACTATCCAGTGTATCCTCTGATGTCAGAGCACAGAAAGATATGCCACGCATACACAGTTAGTATATAAAATTCAAATGCAATGATAATCATACTATTACTAGACAATAATAAGAAGGAAAAGCAAAAGTGTTCCACATTTCCCATTACTAAGAATACTGCCATAAAGCTGAACCTAATAAAGTATCTAGTCAAACAAGCAGAACAATTCCAGGTTGATTCCACTGATGCCAAGGTTGGGGCATACATTCATCTATGCCTGGAAACAAATTTGAGTTCAGAGCTTTGCTATTGTCCATGGAAAGGGACAGGCTATGCCTTTTCCCTTCTGTTTCTGATACCTGCTGCCTTGTGTGTCTCAGCAGCAAATCAAGATGCACACAAAACACGAGAAAATTATGTCTTCCAACTACTGCAGAACCCCAATTAAACTCCATTCAGCAGCTGACAGTGGCAGAGAAAGCAAAACTTGCATCTGTTACTGTTGCTGCAGTTGGAGGTGTTTGAGTTACACAGGAGATTTGCCAGACTCCTCAGCCTCTGAGCAAAACAGAAGGGAGCAAGATGAACTGATGCCAAAGCATGATCTGTTTCCAAATGCAGCAACCTGTGCAGAACCAGAAGGTCACAGGCTGCAGCTGGCCCAACTGCAAGTGAGACAGAGGGAACGGTCTTAACAAGCATCAAATTGCCAGACAGGAAAAAGAGGTTTGCGTGCTAATCTGTTCAGAATGAGGAGCTGGCCTGGGATGAGAGATAGGGTGAGAAACATGTGGGAACTGTTTGTCTCTTTGTCTGATAGACACCCTGCTTTAATATTCTGGTAGACTACTTAGTCTGCTCTGTACGTCTGGGATAGATTCACCTTACACCTCCTTTGAAGAAGGGCAGGGTGTGAAATGATAGGCACTTCCATTGCTTTGTTTCCCAAAGCCCTCTGTTCTGGTTTTCCAGAATGGCCCCCATCTGCTCCTTGTCTGAGATTTTGGCCCCAGTTTGACTGTAGCATTGCTTTGACTGTCACTGACATCACTGGATCACAAAGTATAGTCTCCATGTATTTCCCAATGCACTGCTTCTATTTGTCTCTATTTCATGTAAAAAGCTTTGTAATTAAATTAAAACTTAGGAAACTAGAAGGTATCCTCCAGTTGCAGAGGTCACAATAGGAGTCTCTCAAGTAAATATTTGTCGGAAGTAGAAAGTATTTTTCCTAGCCAGTTGGGTGTTTTACAAATTTCCTTCTACCTATTCACCTTTAGAATTAGACTGATTATATTTCAAAGATATCTGAAGTTCAAGATATTGTATTTGTTCAAGATATTCAAGATATTGTATTCTCTCAAAGTCCATGCTGAAACTTCAATAAAGAATAATTTAACTCAGAGGGAAAAAGATTTAAAAAGAAAGAGAGAAAAGAAATCTCTTAAACAAAACTGTTTTCCTTTCTCATTAGGCAAGTTCTGTACAGAATCCCTGGCTGCTTTTCCAGAAGACTAGTACCAATGTTAGGTTTTAAAAAATCTATGTAATATAGACCACTCTTGGAGAAGCCTCAGTCTTGAAGCACCTTTCTTCAATTTTCTTCTCTTTCCAAAGTAGTTCTATGTCACATTTTCAGACTGATCAGATCTAGATTGTTTGGGTGGATGATAATTCTCTGTTGGTCTGAAAATTTTAGCCATCTTTGGCATACCATGCTCCATCACTAAAGATAATGAGAGCTTGGTTGATTTCTTCAGTGGAATAGAATCATATGTTAAAGGAGCACCATGAGTCCTTCCACCTAAAGCTGGGTATATAAAGGTCAGGTGATCCCTGTGGCCATGAGAACACCAGGAATGAGGTCATAAGGTCAACTCTTTTAAGGAAGAAGCAGTCTAGTTTGAGGGAAGATAATATTAAAACGCAGCAACAGGTAAGGATTAAAGAAGTAAAGGCAGAGACAGCAGATTTATGACTACAGACATATTGACTAAATGAGTCATATAATCATGACTCGATATTCCTCCAAGTAACAATTAGACGTTGCACTTTAATAGGAAAAGGCAATCAAAATTCACAGACACAGACAGTCTAGGAGAGGCAAAGCTGGATCCTGCCCAAAGCCTCAGTGAATGGAGTACACAGTCTTTCACTGAATATCTCCTGTGGGACCTCCACTGCAAGAGAAACCTCACATTGGGCAGGCCCTTGTTCTTACATCTTATTAGGGAAGTTAAAAATTTCACATCGAACAGTGTTCTCAGTCTACTGAACAGTGATATCTTGGCTCTAGCAAAGGAAACTATGGAATCAATGAAAGCTATAGGATGAAAGGACTCGGTTTTACCACTGGAGCCTGGGAGCCAATTTTTCCCTCTAAGTCTATCTACTACAAACAATCATTTGACTGAAGAAACAGTGTTATCTCTCTGCACTTTAGGCTTTTCACAAAGGCAGATGGCAGAGAGCAATATCATTGTGAGCCTGGAGTGAGAGGGAGCTCTTTTGTCTGCTGTGAAAAGTTGGTGAGTGCCAATGGGCACCTTTTCACTGAGAAATATACTGATATTCAGTAAAAATATCCAGGGCATTATATTGACATGCAAGGGTCTTACTTGGTTTCCCTGGCTCAGCAGACAGGGAAGCCAGTCCCACTTCCAACCAATGATTAGTGCAAGGCTTCTCTAAATCATAGGCTCACTGCCTTGTAAGCTGCTGTTGCATACATATGTCACTGCTCTTCCCTACAAGAGTGGTGAGGCTGGCCACAGATCCAGGGTAGGTAATTAAGGGTTTGTGGGAGTTGTTGCATTTTCAAATAAGTATTGTTTTACAGAAAATACAACACATCTACATGCTAAGATAGGAAACCTCTTCAGCAGTGCCATACAAATGGGTCATATAATAAGCTAGAGTGCACACAACTTCATATCTGCATACTGTCAAGCTCTGTCTTCCTTTTTTTATACCAGGTATGTGCCACTGCAGGTCTGCTATTGTAGCAGAGTCATTTTCGCAATTGTGGAAATAAGTGGAAAGCTAAAAGCAAACTCCAAGTGAAATACCTCAAGAATATTTTAAATTACTAGGATTTAATCACTTCCTTCTCTCCAAACTATGCTAAAAGTTTAGGAATCCTTTTAAAGTGTCTGAATTTGGCTGATTCAGAAGGAAACTGCAGATCTCTCAACTAAAGCCTTATCACCCTCCCATACCTATACCAGCAGACATGTTTTATCAACAATTCTTTACCAACACCTATGTGTGGGGTTTTTATTTAAAAATTAAGCAATGCATGGCTTCTCATTCTCTGAGATCCAAGCTCTATCTTTTGATATGTATGATGTGTTCCAAGTAATGTCCTTCTCTTCCTTGCTGCAGCTCCCTATGAATATGAAACTTGGTATGAGGTTTGTTGGGCTATTAAGCTGAAGCTTTGCTGTCCTAACAAATTATGGGTCTTTTGCATTGGCTTCCTCCCATGCTCTTTTTTATCCATTGGCCCATTTGATACACCTGCCATATTCTACCTCATAGCCAGTTTCCTGCAATAGAGAATTTGTTACTTAAAAATACAATTCCTGACATAACAGAGTGCCAATGCTTGATTGATTGCCAAAGTATTACTGCGTTAATAATGCAGCCTATAAATGAAAGGCATAATCTGAAATATAAATAACAACCAGGTACCATTTTGTTAAAGTAATCCAGTACTTTAAAAAACACAACATGAAAACATCCTAAATGGAGTCTGGTATTTTTTTTCCTTTCTGATTAAAGAGAAGTCAGATTGCTCAGTGCTCTTTCTGTTGCAAGCTGATTTGCAAGCATCACCACGTTCCCAAACACTCACAGATTCTGAGGGTGATGGACCTCGTCAGGAAAGTGCAATCTGATGTCAAGCTGCATAAATTGCTTTTTGCTTCCCCTCCCCTGAATGTGTACAATTTACAGAAGCAAAAAATTGAGGAGAAAATGCTGAAAAATGTGGCTTTTCCTGGGCACATTCCTTAGCACATTTCCGCTGTACATGCTTCTTTCACTCAAACAAACTCTATTCATTTTCCCCATTTCCTTCGTTTATTATTATTTTTCTCCCTACCCATTTTAATTTCTTTTCTTCCTAAAGAGCTGTTTTTAACAGCTGCATCTCCAGCTGTCAAGTGAATAATTCAGGGGAAATTTCTCACCATTACAAGAATTGTTCTACAAAATACTTTAAACAGTCTTCAAGATTGTCAGAAAAAGCTTCATATGACAGCTGCATGCACAGAGTGCTTTATTAGTGGACAATACAGATCTTTGCAATGTGTTCTTAACCTTTGCTTTACTTCGAGCAAACAATCTATTGCAGACATATTTACCAGTGCTGACAAAGATCTTGTCTTTGAGGACTCTAGGTTTTCAAACCTTTTTTTCCAATGATCTTTGACACTTTTTTGACTCTCAATAAGATTTTCAAAACATACTATCCATCACCACATACAGTGATGCAATGTAAATTAATGTAATTAAAGAGAGTTCTCTAAATAAGGTATTACCACTGACCATGGCTGTCTAACCACAGGGACTTAGCTGTCAGGGTTCAGTAGCTAGAAGGTTTCTACTACCCTTTGAACTTGTTTAGAATTTAGAGCAGCGTTACGTATCAGTACTGTGTGCAGTGGACCTGTATGATGTGTCTCCCCTATCCCCCACATGGTTTAGAAAATAAATTCTTTTAATAATTGAAATGTCTCAGAGATATTCAAACTGAAGGCACAAAAGTTCTCCTGATTTAACAGAGAAGTGTGGTGCATTCTGTGTAAATGAAGATAGCTAACAGATACCCTGTAGCACCCACAGTTTTTGAATGCTTGGAATTTGGTATGAGAGGTAAATGTGACAATTTTTTGCTTTCTTTTTACTAACTGACCCAAAGACAATCCTCAGATCTTTTCACTCACCAAGTTGCAGAAGTTTTATTTTGTTTGAGAATTTTCTTTTGAAATTTTGGGGCCTCCTTTCTAATAGAAAAATTTTGTCTTCTACCTAGCCATGTCAGACATCCCTTCTGTAGCAAATACGCCAACATTCAGGATCTGTAATTACTGCTGTGATTTCCCTCAAATCAAATAGGAAAATTAGTAAAAGCAAATAAAACTGCGCTCAGGTCAGCTCCATCAACCATTAAACATTATAGAGTTCCCAGAATCTGGAAGGGTTGATTTAGAGATCCAGAAGAACCATTGTAGTCTTCATTTCCTGACACAGCCATGTTTCAGGCATCGGTTTGAACTTGGCATACATTAAGTTTTTTTATTACGCCCAGTTCTTAGCATAATAAACCTGGGCTTTATGTTTTACTGTGACCTCCTTCAGTAATACCTGGTCAGAAGCTCAGACCTATTCCAAGAGGTCGGTGCTGTCATGGACAGTGTAGACTCCTATTTCAACGTTATTTTAAAATTCTAAAGCTATGCTGGGAAGGCTCCTGAAGAAATAGAGTAATACAGTCTTTGCTTGTGTTTGAATATCTTCTGTACATATCACAAAAGTGGCCCTGAAGGCTGATAGTGATACATCATCTTACTGCAGGTGATAAAGTTTGCCTTGTAAGATGGACTTTCAGCTACTTTTAAAAAATCAATGAGTCGTAGGTACTATGAGTAAGACACTCCACAGCATCTAAAGCCAACATTAACAATTCTCAGTTATCACATGGATGGTGGCCAAAACAAAAAGCTATAAATTTCTTCTCTGCCCCTCTTTTTGAGCCCCATGCTGAGGCAAAAGCTGATCATTATCCTATTGATTTTGGCCAGCAATGGTGTAGAGTAAATCACAAAATCAGATAACCTTGTTTTCCAGCCTTTGTAAAGTAATTATGTCTATTAATCACAGAGACCTCAGAACCTGTCCCTCACACTAAAAGAATTTCTGCAGCAGAAACATCTTCCATTTTCTTTGCAATTTACCATTTCCTTGCTGAAGCAAAATATACTTCATTATCTTTTCTCAGCAAGTTAATGACACCAGCCAATCTAAGATTAATTGAGAAACCCAAGAACAAGTTTTAAAAGAATAAAAAATCAAAAGTGACCCTTCTTTAGCTACAACTCACAAGAATCCACTGGAAAACAGAAGTGCAGGTCTAAGTAATATATAGAGGAAAAATTATTACAGTCTCAGCTCTGTTGATTTCACACTAAATGGAGGATCATCATGGGCATGCTTCATGGTTTTCTAAACTGTTCTATAAGTTGATAAGCCCTATTTCCTACATGACAAATTCCACTACAGAAAAGATGTTCTTTCAAAGCACGTTCAAGCACCCTTACTTTGTGTGCAGAATTTGCATAGGATGCTAATCTGATAGATCAGAAGCTTTGGTAAGTAAAACAATCACAGGTTCACTGAATTGCCTCAAACAGATTCAGACAGATGGTAAAGGTGTGGTCTTTGCCTGGTTAAGGTTGACACACATGGACCAAATCTTGCAATGGACAGCACATGAGTCTATTAATGGCTCCCTAAAGCAATGTTTGGTGGTGTCAGACACAGATGATTGTGAATGGCACATGGCCATGACATGTGGACCCAAGCATGGAATAGGAGTTTATGAGGCAACAGAAAAGTAAAGGATACAGAAAAAAGAGTAGAACATGAGAAATGTGAAGCAATTTAAAAAGACAAAGTGGTGTAATTAGTTGGGGATTTTCCGTTCATTCAAGTGCTTTTTTTTCCAGTTATAATGTTCACTTTTGCTAATTTCAGTTGGATAACTTTTACCAAAAATGAACAAGAGGCAGACAGAAAGAAACAGAGGAAGAAAGAAAGGGAAGGGAAGGGAAGGGAAGGGAAGGGAAGGGAAGAATCACCAGCCCTGGATCTGGGACAAGGCTCGGTCGTTGCAGCTCAGCTGTGCCTTGGTCCAAGCGTTGGGCTCGATCCATC
>VZRZ01006453.1:303828-382419 GCA_013398175.1 Climacteris rufus
AAGGGAAGGGAAGGGAAGGGAAAGATTTCTGTGTACATATGTCTCAAAGTTTATTTGAAATGTGGAAATCTGTATTTTAGCATTCTCAGGCTCCTTCCTTTCTCCTGTATGAAAGTGCTGCCCAAAAGGTGAAGTCCAGCCTGACCATCTGTTTCAGTTAGGCTGCCAAGGTATAATTTGACCCTCCCAGGTAGAGAGGGATAAAACAGGTGACTCTCTAGAAAATTTGTCAGCATTCCTTTCTATGTTTTTTTAATTTCAGAATTCTTACTTTAATTTTAAAAGTGCCTTTATACAACTGCAACAGCAGTCACCTATTAATATAGCACAAACATTTCTGTTTTTCTCAATTTGGCCCAAAAAGTAGATAAGATTATAGCACACTATCAGAACGATTAGAGATTTCTTGTGTTTAGATTGTGCTTGTGTTTTTTATGTCCTTCATTCAATCTATGAATGTGTGTGCCTAAGGAGAACAAAGCAACCTTACTACTCGGCTTCCTTATACTAAAAGCCTTTTTCCCCTTTTAAGTATCAGTGAAGTATATCTCAGGTCTTGTGTTCTGCATCCAGAAATATTTCAATTCAAGTGAAACAGGATAATATTTTTCCAGAAGTCATTGAAGCTGTTACCAAAGTATAACAGGGCGTCACGTAATATAAATCTAGTTACTTTACAAACATGAAGCCAGTGAAATTTATTGTGGTTTTTCTAATATACTCAGAGAATAATTTTAAAAATCCAAGCCAGGGCTTTTAAAACAGGAATGGAAGTTTTTGCCTAGCAGTATCATTTGCAGGAATATAAACATAAACTTGGAAACAAGTTAGTGCACCATATGTTGAATGAAGGCTTACAATTAAAATTTCTGTTGTGCATTTCTTGTACATTCTTATTTTAACAGAAATTTCAATACACTGATAAAAAAAAAAGAAGAAGCCAAAGTATTATCATTGTACCTAGTGATTTATTGCGAGTTGAAATATACAAGGAAATCTGGTAACATTTAGAATTTGTTGGGCCATCCATGCTTTCATATGTTAAAGATTTTCATTAACTATGGACCTTATATTAAACTGTTACCATTTATTTAACTCAACCATATATTATATTTGTGCAAAACCAGTATAAATGAACTCTTCAGTCTGCGCTTGCACTGTGCTTAGTATGCTGAGGATTTGATCCACGATGTTCCCAGGCCTCATATAATTGTAAAGTAATACTAATATCTTACCTCACATCATATGCACAAAACTGCTGAAAAATAATCACTCTTAGACCAGTTAGAGGTTCCTGTAGCCTTCTGTAAACACAGAGTTTTATCTAACAAATAATATAAAATGCACTAAAATGCAATAACATAAAGGAGCAACTATATTTACTTCTTTCCTGCTTTAGAACAAGACTGGGATCTTTCAAATATTTTCATGACAAGGAAAAAGAACCAGGTTAGAAAGAAAGCAGCATGTGAAATGTTGGAAAAAAAATAAATCTGCTTTGTCCATTCTGGTGCCAAATCTAAGGGGCAAGTGACCAAAAGATATATCTATGTTAAAAAGAACTGGCTGTCAGAGGAGGAATGAGAAGCTGTCAGTGGTATCTTGCAGAGTCTGTGATCAACAGGTTGTAATTAATTCTCAAGAGAAGGGAAATAACTTCGAGAAATCACATCAAACTAGAGCCTTGAGGTGAACACAGGTGCACTTGTAGGTCTCTTTGGTATTTCACTGCAGGGTTGTAGCACATCAATAATAATACTACCTTCAAAGTAGCTTTAAAATGTTTTTTTCAAAGGAGAGGAACTCTTCAGGATAAATTATTTTTAAAATCATATGCTCCACAAAGCCTCTCTCAAGGCCATTGAAGGAAAACTGGAAAAGTGCAAAGCTTACTGGGCTTGCTTGTTTGCTTGTGTTAGAAACCAGTAACATGCTACACATTAATGGTACATTAAAATCTTTACTTGAATTACCCGAATTACAGAATTGAAAAATATCTGCCTCCACTCAGATCTGAGCATAAAGTTGTAATCTTAAGGAAGCTTACTATTATCAAATGACCCATTGGGCTGGAGCTTTCTTGTGGTCAGATCTCTTGTACTGTGAAACTTACTCTGCTTCCACATAAGACAAAAGGTTCAGTAAACTTACTGCAGACGGGAGAGAAAAATCTATAGGAAAATACACTGATTCTTACTCAAACAAAAGCAGTTTTTCAAAAAGTCTGCAATCCTGAAATGAACTAATTCCCACGTTTGCTGCTTTTGAACAGTTGGCTTATAGGATTTGGGTTTGTTATATGGTGGGGGGGCTGTTTTACCATGGAGCAGCAGGAATCACAGCCTTCAACATTTTTTTTTCTTAGATAGAAGAAAAGATCATATTTACAAGATTCTGCAACAGGAATCATATGGTTAGTCTTTACTAACCCTTTATTCCACAGCTCCCTCAATACTGTGTCTGGAGCATGCCTGACATCCTTGTTGGTTGCTAAAGCATCTTAAATATGCTGAGGAAAGGAATTGAGGGACAGGTGGGCAGAACAAAGCATGCGTGCAAAGAACAATGTAAACATAATCCCTTCTGTAAACAGACAGTCTTCCCTCATTACACAAAAATATACATGAAAATGTATACCTTGATACATGTATCAATGTATCAATGTATCAATTAATGGATACATGAAAACGTATGCCTTGGGAGAACTTGACTACACTTGGAGCTACTGTGCAGAATGGGCATCTAGTTATTTTCCCTCCTGCTTTCTGCACCCACATATAATGTGAAAGAAACCTATAATTCTCAGTTCACAATGTGATAAAAGGAAGGGCTTTGTGAAAGACAAGGGTACCAAGCTCAGGGAAAAAGATAAAAAAACCCAAACCAAATCAAAACAAACAAACAAAACAAAACAAAAACAAAAAAACAACACAAAGACTTGGGATCTGGCAATAGTGAGAAAGGCAAGGCAGTGAACTGTCACAAGGCATGGGATACAAAATAAGGAGCTGGGCAGAGCAGGACACTCTGGGCAGAAGGCAAGAAATAGTATCTGGAATTTACTAATGATGCTCGTTACCTCAACCTGCACTGGAAAAATTTCTTACTGAATGTTAAACACTTAGTTCCAGTGTAACAAACGCCCGGCAATGAATTGATCTACAGAAGTCTGTAAAGTGTAAGTAGCAGTGCATTTGTCAGCTGTCCCGCTATGAAGCCTGTGGGACTCACATTTACCCAGCTTCCTGAATCTGAAATCTCATAAATTCACAGACTTAATACAGGGGGAAAAAAAGAAAAAAAAAAAAAAAAAAGGAGACTGATCATAGTGATGTAGTGATGTTGGCTATTTGAAAGGAGCACTATTCCCTCCAGTATACAAACATCTCAATATATTGTGGTCCTGGAAAATACTGGCTTAAATAACTTTTGGTCAACTAAATGTCAATAGTACTTTAGAGAAGAACAAGGACATTAATTCAGCCCCTCAGTAAATACCCAGCTAGAGCTCTTGGCCCAAATTGCTCATACAGTTCAAACTGCTATTTTTCATTCTGTCATAAACTGATGCACACATTTATGTTGTTATAAAATGCTGTAGAGGTAGCTAAGTTTCAGTAATGTGGAATAAGCATGCAAATTTCATAGAGCTGTCACCAGAATGTATACATGCTTTCGGTACAGCCTGGCTACATCATTCCATCAAAACCAGCTATGGTGTCCTAGGGACACACCTGGAGTAAGTGTTACAGACCCCCATCTCAGATCCTAATGAAAGTAAGTTGTATTAATTTCCCTGCAAAAAACACAAAAATGCCAAATTTTGATCAAGAATCAGAATTGCTAAATGTTCGATTAGAGAGCTTTGAAAGATGGGATTTTTTTTCAGCTGCTGATTCTTCCTGTATTACGGAACTACAGCACAAGGTGTACAAGGAAAACTGCCTGAAATCACCTTGCAGCTTGTTGTTTTTACTGTTGATGTGCACCCTCTTATCCTGCTGTCATGCAAGGTGATTTATAGAGTCTTGCCCCTTGGAGAAAGCCTATTCCCCAGGTAATGACAATTTGCTTCTACCCCACAGTAATTCTGAGATAATTTCAAGTTGTTTACTCCTGGGTGAGAACTTGAGATTTTAAGTCTATTGAGGATTGGAGAGGGAAGGAAAATTACTATTTTAGATGATGGAAAATTTGGTGTAGGTCAGCTAACAGTGAATTTTGTCACATAAAAAATAACAGAAGAGGCAGGTTTGCTCATTCTGACATATCTTCCTAGAGAAAACAGAAGAATCATACAGAGACAGGGAACCTTAAAGATGAAGATAATGTCAGCTAATTTAATTTTAGCCTAGCATCATAGCACTTTGTCTACAAGCTTGGACAGAGTGGTATATTAGCAGACAGTGAATCCCAGACAACTTAACCTCAGGGGAAACCTTTGGACTCATACCAGTTCTGGATGCTCCATACTTTCTACAGCAGATCCCAAAAGGGCTTCTAAAAGATCCACAGTACAAGTGAAAAAGGAGGCAATAGAGAACTAGTGATACAAGAACTCAGTTCATTTGTTGAATTCAGATTCTTTTTCATTGTGTAAATTTCTTAATTCTTTAGACACCATGGTGAATAATTTCCCTAATAAGAAACATTTCATGCATCAGAATATCAGCTAAGTTCAGTGTTTGCCTTTTGCTGCATTTCAATAGTCTTTGCTTTCATTCCCACAATAAGAACAACATGCCTGCTTTCCTCTTGTGCCAAAAGATAAGGCAGGGGGATAGCCGATATTAGCATCAGGTACACAGTTGAAAAGTGGTTTCACCAGAAGGGTAACTGATCTAATATACTTGTTTCTTTTCTTTTTATTTAATTTATTTAAATTTTTTATCCTTAGTGTGAGAAATTGTTTATTTGAAACTCCTCAAAACCCTTGGTTTTTATTCTTTCTTTAAAAAATGACAATACCATATTAATTAAGTTATGTAAAATCACAGAATATTCTGATTGGGAAAGGATCCACCAGATCATCAAGTCCAGCTCTTAAGTGAATTGTCCATGAGGGGATCAAACCCACAGTCTTGTTTTTATTAGCACCATGATCTAACCAACTGAGCTAATCTCAGGTTGTGCTCATTATATCAAAACAGTTTGTTTATTTGGCTCCTACTCCAAGCCCAGTCATGGCTAGTGTTTTAGTATGTCCCAGTATGTCCCAGCATGTTCACAAACAGACACTGGAAGTCAGGTGGGCTGACAAGCAGGAGGGGGGGGTCCATTTGGGACTGACCCTCAGCTGCAGCAATACCACAGTCATCAGTGCCTGTGTTATCAAATGGGCTCCAGCACTGGACAGGGAAACTGTCTCAGTCTACACATGAGTAATGCTGTTTCCACACCTTTCAGGTGGTAGCTCAAGGAGCTTCAGTATATTTCACAGTCATACATCTCCTTATGTTCTCGCTTGTCAGGTTTCAGATGGCATTTTTGACAATGTGGTGCCAGCAGTTTGACTACTGAACACATGCTGAATTCTGCACACCATGTCTCCAGCTGGAAGCAAGGGTCGTTGGCAGGTGACACCACAGATGAAATCTGATTCTCTATACCTAGTCTTGCAGTTGATGAGAGCTTTCATGTCAACACTAATCTCACTTCACTAAATGTGTTTATTTTGTAATGCCAGATTCTTTTTTACAAATTTCTTTAACTACTTATTATGCCCCCTTTATGGCTGTGATGTACGCTGTGATGTACACTCTGATGAAAGATGGAATGTCGCTGCTGCATGGAAAAGGGATCATTACCATTTAAATCTAATATGAGTACCCTAGGGTCATTTGGATATTTCAGATATAGAGATTAAAAGGTCTCATGTGGTGAAATATGATGTGAAAATAACTATCTCCGTCTTCCGGAGCCAATTTCCAGAGGACCTTGTGATACCAGCAAGGGCCATCTTTCCAACCCATAATCCCATCAAACATGTTAATAAATAGATGTATCAAATATATAATTGATGTATACAACTTTCTGTGAAAAGCAGCTGAAAATTTCAGCTTATAATTGATGACTGCTAAGGAGGTAAGAAAGAGAGATGGGAAAATCAGGGTTAAACAGAAGAAAAGGGACTATGAGCAGTAAGAGAATATTTATTTATTACAGAACTCTGTGATGATTAGAATAACTGCAAAGCAGGAGCACCTCCAATAACTTCAGCACCACCAAAAGTTAACCAAGTGCAGTTTGAAACTGAAATCAGTTAATTAATTTAGATGTGGTTTTGAAATATCTAGCCTTTGTACACAAGGAATAGCTAGTGGCTGGTTCTTGTTGCAGTTCAAAAGGAGAAAGTATTCACCAGACTTTTCCTCCAGTTCTTCTCACCATTGTCTGTGAAGGACAGCTACAGTCCCAGCCTTTAAACACTCTGGGCTATGGGAAGATTTTCAGCTGAAGTAACTTGGTATTGTGCCAGTGACTGTAATGCAGCTATTCTGATATCTACCAGATGACAATTTGGCTCAGAGAAATAAAAGTCGGTGAAAGTCCCAGCACTTTCCTAAAGGAGGTGAGAAACCAATGACTGGCAGGTTCAAGCTGGCATAGTGAGGACCTCAGGCTGTACTGCTTTGATGGATGACTTCAGTTTCACTCTAAGTGACACATACCCAAATTATCTAGTGGGCAAAGGCAGTTTTGTCTAAATACTCAAATGATCACTTTGATTTACATCCAATTGCTTGGGGAGTGTCTGCCTAAATACCACTCAAACATCTTTTCTTTGCATCCCCATGATCCTTGAAAGACATCACTGAGCCCAAAAGGGAAGTATTCTTATCAGGCACTTAAAGATGCTCTTTGTAAGTACAAATTTCTACACTGTTATTTATTGAGAAGAAGAAAGGTCATTTCCTCTGTTCTGTGCAGTGATTTAGCTGTAGGAAGGCAGTCAAGAAAGGCATTTGAAAAAGACCCCTTTGCTTTTCTCTGTGCTGAAGGATTTGGTTTTTCTTTTTCTAAGTGAGGAAGCGCATTTTTACCCATGGAGCATATAGCAGGAACTCTACAATTTCCAAGTGCATAACGCTTAAGCACACAATCTTCTTATGCACATTAGTTTCTAGTGTCTTGACTCTGTCCCATTAAATGCAAGTGCTGTTACAAGAAAAATCTTTATATCAATTGGTTACATAATTCAGTGATCAGACCAATCTGAGGCACAAAGGCATTAGTAATGGATAAGGAAAATCATCAAATGACAGAGTTTTATTTATCTACAAATATCTTCAAAAACAGTAATAAACATTAAT
The DNA here is from genome assembly GCA_013398175.1 of Climacteris rufus. Classification (NCBI taxonomy): domain Eukaryota; kingdom Metazoa; phylum Chordata; class Aves; order Passeriformes; family Climacteridae; genus Climacteris; species Climacteris rufus. The sequence continues at coordinate 311,142 of VZRZ01006453.1, forward strand.
AAATGAGAACAAAAATGATGTCCGAAAAGGAGTTTGAGGGTTGGAAACAGCTGTTGTTATTTGTATTTTGAAAGTTTCCTGAGAAATACACACCCCACTGAAAAACCAAAGCATATACATGTTACAGGCTGGATCCTACAGCTATGGTCAGCAGCCTGGCTCCTGAACTCAGTTACATCAGAACACAGAGGTGGTGGTATCAGCTAACCCTGGCGCAGCAATGTTGACAGGACTCAGTCTCTCCCTGCAAACATGCACATGTGCCAGCTCACTCAAAGCTGGCTGGGGTACTGCAAACAGGGAAGTGTTTGTCTCCAGAGACTTACCAATGAGATTCACATCTGTATTCAGTTAAGGCCAGAAGCTGAACTGTGTAATTCCAACTGAAATGAAAGCAAGTTAGGTTTTGAATATTTTAAAATATCTATGATTTTTCTGCTTTTCAAAAATCCTATTTCAATGAATAATATTTCAAATATTGTGATAGTGCAATCTGAGGCTATACAAATAAGAAGAAACAGACTCAGAAAAGGACAGAGAATTACATTTATCAAGCTTTTAGGAATGTGCTTACAAGTCTTAAAGTTTAAAAGGGGGAAATTGATTGTTTCTGTTATATGAACAAGTCCCATACCATTCTGGTGTTGAAGTCAGCCACATATCAGACATGTCTGGGGCACAGTGGCCAACTGAAGTTCAGTAACCCTTTGAAATTAAACCCTCATGAAGCTTCATGACTGCCAGCCAGTTCTTCATTTACAGAAGAAATACAAATTGTGAATCCCTTGAAAGTATGATGAATAAAGAGCATGTAAGTGTGCAAGGTAGGACACAACTATTGAAGCAAGCCCCAGCTAAAAGGACAGCAGTCTTGAAGGATTCACAAGTATCTGCTGCCCAAAACCCCAAAACACACTCCATCCTTCCTGTAACAAAATTTAGAATTATAGTAAAAGTTAAAAAGCTACAACCATGCCATGGTTTGAAAATACAAAGATTGCCTGTATTCCTATATGAAAACAGTCCTCAGCAGTGTGATCACCCTGAACATACAAATAAAATATGTCAGCCAATCAGCAAATAATTATGCTGAAGAGATTATCAGGTTTCTCATTTTCACTTATTGCTAAATGTGTTCTATGTCTACTGACTTAAAACAAATCCAGAGCTTAGTTACATATCCTGGGTAGCAAAGGAGTTCCTTCCTTGCCTCTGGCAAGAAATATAAGCCCACATTACCATTTCAGTCCTTTTGCATTCCTTATTTATCCACACCAAAGCAATCACCAGCTGTGCTTCATTTTCCTACTGTAAAGTGGACTTCAGCTGTAATAACTTCAACTGTAGACTGCAGAAAAAGTAATTGAAGACTGCACTTTATGCTCTTTCCTTCAATATTTTTAACTATGGTGATTTGTCCCAATTTAATTTGTGTTTACTGCAAATTGGACTCCACTCAGGTTATTTTTTGTTCACTGTGATTTTCTTTGGTCTAGACACAATATGAGTCTTTGCCAATAAACCTTCTAAGCCCTACTTCATGTGGTGGGGAAGTTTACGTCATTTACAAAGGCTTAATAACACATCCATCATAACAAAGTCAAAGAGAATGCACAATCTTTATGCCACTCTAGCGTCAACATCATTAGAAGATTAACATTAAATATCACACAAATAAAGCAGTTTTTCCTGACCAAAAAATATTATTATTTATCATACCTGCTTGTATGCCAAAAAGAGTGGATTTTGGAGCTTGACCTGAGAAGAAATTACCAGAAATTGAAGAGTATTTTCTGTTTTGTTCCCAACCTACTATGTGTTTGCAACTAGGGTTTTTTTGTGAAGTTGCAGGCAAGAGTTTCTCCTGTCGTAGGCTGCTGTACATTGCATAAGGTTTCTCCTGGGATTGCTCCTCCCTTGGGGCCAAGTGTCCAGGTGGAGGTGACAGATGGAGTGGAAAGAGAAGGTCCAGCAGACTCAGTGGCACTAATAGCATCCTAAGAGCAAGAGTCAGTAAAGTAACCAAGAACAGAGAATCTCCCTCACAACCCAGCATTCATCACAGTCAGGTAGCTACTGAAAATATATGGAGCAAGGTCAAGCCCAAAAACCAAAGGGTCCAAATGGCAATAACACAGACAGAGGGGAAACACTGACCCTCAGATCCTTAATTTATGTCTGTCTCAGTCCCTAGACTTGAGATATTTTTAATTCTTCTTGCAAGGATCATTGTGTTCTAGTTCATTGCTTTGTTTTCTATCAAAATGTAGGTTTAGAGACTGAAACACTCTTTTTTGTTTTTTCTTTCTGTTCTCCTCTTAAGGAAAACATTCACTTCAGAGCTCTTACTGACTTGAGGTCCTGTCACACAACTGAAAATTTATTTTGACCAGGAGGCTGGATGAAATGAAGTAAAATTTTCAAACAAAATTTTCAAGTGACTTCATTATAGCACTGTGTACAGACACCAAAAATAAACTGGTTTACGTGTCTAAGGTGTTCTTTCTCTAAAAAGATCCCAAAGTACTTTGCAAATTTTACCAGTGCTAATCACTTCATCCACTAAATTAAAATGCCAGGCATGGTGCTTAGAGAAGAAACACAGAGCTTTATAACACTGAATACAGATACAGTCAGCTGAACCTAAGTAATACTTACCTTCCTCAGTCAAGAAAGCAATAGCTGGAAATAAAAGGAATCTCTTTGTTGCTCTCCTGGTCCCATTACTGTTTCTCCTTGTAACTCTGGCTTATATGAACAACAGTCTCCTATAGATAGAGATTCCAAAGTTGTGAATTGCAGTTTTCTCAAGCTTCTTGTTTCTTTTGCAGAGAAGACTATTATTTTAAATACCAATATTTGCATTTTAAAAGGCTTATTTTTTTGCCTGACTGAGAAAGTGGATAAAAAAAGAAGATGGAGACATGGAATGCAAACATGGGGACTATAGTGTGCTGGAAAAACTCAAGTAATAATATATTTTCATATGTATCTGGTTAAAAGACCAGGATGCATGACATAAGGGAGATATTGTTTCTAGCAAGAATATGTGCTTACAAAAAATTGACTTACACAATATACAAATATGCTTCAGGGAAATGCTAAGAAATATGACTATGTTTTCTCTATTGAACTTTATGAATGTCACACTGCTGTCGTGATCATCCTAGGCAGGTTTTGCTACTACTCTTAGAAATAATTGGTTGTGAAAACTGAAGGTAAAAGAAGCAGGTAAAACTTACCATATTAGTGCAAAAAAAAAAAAAAGATTAAGCACCATAGGAGAGAGATTGTAATAGCAGGATTTTTCTATGAGCAGAAAAGTCAAAATAATAAACAATTTGGAATGTCAAAATAAATGTCTATGTATATTCAATTAATCGGCCTTTGAAAGGTGATCTATCCAACAAACCCTTAAAAAATCTCAAAATCATCAAAAATATCACAGTTGTAATGAATATTGTATCAAAACCAAAACTGGAACATAAGATGTATATAGATTGAAACTGAACTAAATAAATCACCGATGAAGTAGGAGACAGTGTTATATTTGGAAGCGTGAACACAAAATCATGCAAAAATCATACAATTTTACCTTGCTTCTAAGAGCATTATTTAGATACAGTTAGGTCATGCAAAGGACGCATGAGTTCATATTATTACTGATATTACATTCAGATTCTTTGCTACTAATTAGCTCTGCAGAACTGAAAAAAAATTATTTTTTTTATTTACATAATCATTATTCCTCAGTCAGTCACAAGGTTGCCTTAAATAAGAAAGGAAGCTCAGTTTCTAGAAGGGACAACTGAATGTTTTGAATAGCAATGATCCATAAATTCTTAATGGCTTCCTTCTTTGCATATTTTTCTTGGTTAATTTAATTCCATAGCTACTAAAACTAGATAAATTCTATAGCTACAACAAAACCTGGCCTCTGAAATGTGCAGAATAGAGGTCATCAATTAATTAAAATTGATTAAAAAACATATGGAGGTCATGAAAAAGAGATCTAATATGTTTTAGATGGAAAAATATTTTAGTGGCTCATACAGACATTGTACCACCAATATTTCTACAGTCTACTCCCAACCTTGTGGAAGAGTAACAATGTACATCAGATCACCTTGTTGTCACTATCCAAAAGCACAGGGCTTCTCTGAGCTTATCTGCCAAACCTCCCAGTACTCGAAAGAAAGTACTTGCAGCAGCTGATTCATCTCTTCCTAAAATAGAATGAACTACCCTCTGAAGACAACTATTAATAATAGAGGACATTTAGGTGATTATTGTTGGGAGGTGTGAAATCCATAGCCATGGCATAGGTTTTTCAGCTCCTCTGTGCTTTAATTTTCTGTCACTGGAAAGGATTAATAGCATTCCTTGCTTCACAATAATCTCTCATCTAGGCAGAAAAACAAATGAACCAGAACAAACAAACAAGTAAAAAGAATTGAAAACGTGCGAGGAGATTAGAGGATTAGAGTTGTTTGTTTTATCATTTTCACATTGAACACAGCTTCAAGTTAATTTACAGGTGAATTCCTGTATATAAAATGTTATACATATGATAAAATACATTTTCCCAGAACTTCTAGCACCCACTTGAAGGTTGGGAGGGAAAAGACTGCTCTTTCTGCCCCTCTTGTGCTGTCTAAAGAGCTACTGTCATTTCCTCTGACTATAACTGAATTGCAGGTAGTCAGTTCTAGGCCATCTGTTAGGCATTAATCAGTAGTTTTGGCACACAAACTAAACACATCTAAATTGCTAAAATAGACATGAAGCTTAAAATGCTGCAAAAGTCAAAGCAGAATCAGAGAAAAAAAATGTGTGTATTTCCAGAATTAGAAGATATTCCCACAGCACTTCTAGAAAAAGGGTGGAAGAATTTATTTATTTATTTATTGTCTACACAGAATTATTTTCCCTAGAAACCAGGTTAGTAAAAGGACTCCAACTGCTCTCAGTTCTGAAGTCAATAGAGACTTTGACAAGATGATATTCACACCCATACTCTCAAATCATTCTAAGTAAACAAAAAAAAAATTCTTCTCCTGTTTTATCCATAATAATAGAAACCAATCCTAACTCTCTTTTGGACCAGACTGATTTGGTAATTTTGCTTGGAAAGAAAGGAATTCAGAAAAGAACATTTTAAATCTGGTCTGTGTCTTCAAAGGTAAGTAAGATGATCATGCTATCCTCATAACTATTTTCCAATTTACCAATAGCCTACAGTCCACCTGTGCCTGTATTCCACCAGCTTCAGATTATATCTGATATGATATTGAGTTCTCAGCTACTTCAGCAATAGAGTACAATTCCACAATTTTAAAAAAACCAGAAATATTCAGAGACGGAGGTTACTGTGCGGTGGCCACTTATAATCTGATTCTCTGCCCTTTGAGGTACCAAATGTATTTCTCATACATACATTCCCATCATCTCTTATTGCTGAGGTTTAAGGATTTTCATTATCCTCAGCTAACATGATTACACAGCTTTTTCCTTGTAGGTATTACACACTAATATTGTTCAGACCCAGTAGTGATCTAGTATTCTGTTAGGAGCATAATTTAAGAAAAAATAATAAAAGGAAAAGAAACTAAAACAATATAAATTTTATCCCCACACTGTATGAGAAAAAAAATTTCAATTATCTTAATCTGCAGCAGGTAGCTGGTCTCATCTTTGGATCATAGAGACAAATACATGCACTTCTTGCTCTTGACATTCCTGCAAATAGGGTTTAGGGTTGCAGCTTGGAATCAGGAATTAAGATCCAGTTGTATAGAAGTACTGAAAGGAAGAGTAGTACATTGATGCAGATGAAGCTACAATTCAAGCCTGAAAACTGAAAATTTACCTCACTTGCACAGGCTTTGGTTGTGACTATAGCATGACCTGGTTCTAGCATGGAAGAACTGTGTGATTATAAAACAATCATATCACTTTCTAAGAAGTAGAGATCTCCAGATTAATACCATGCTTTGCTTCTTTCCCAAGCAAATATAGGAACGGCTTCTTACAGCACAAAGGGCCAACCCAACAATGAAAAACAAAACTTGTGTAATTACTGTATGACTAATAATTACATTTCAGCAAAGCAGTTTTACTTAAAGTGTATGTGCCTAAAAGCACAGCCAAGTGTACGGGTGAGCACATAACCTTCAGGCTCAGATACCTTTATAACGCACAAACAATACCGGAGATGTCAAGCTGGTAAGCTGAAGTGATTTGACAAAAGCAGAAAGGTGGAAAGGGGAAAATGTGAGACACCTGGGTGAAATAAAGGAAGTCCGGGCTTATAGCACTGAATTGCAACTCTTCTTGTGCTATTTAGCATTCTTCTGTGCTAAAAGGCCACCCTAGATTTATAGCATATGGGGGCATTTATAGTACAGACTATAAACTGCTCTCTGAAACATTTGGCACAGATGTATTTCCAAAGATGAAAAATGGCTTACAACCAAAAAGAAATTTAGGCATTTGAGGTCATTGTTTTTACATACCTCAGAGTATCCTTGGCTTTAACTAATGGGCTTGTGAGTGACATCTGAGGAAAAAGCATATCAGATTTTAACTACAAAAATTGAGTTCTACTATTTTATTCTCTCTTCTTCGTTTCCATTTTTATTTTCTAAAAATAAAGAGTGAAGATCTGTACTATTCTATCTCCTGTCTTTATTTCCTGTAAATCAGTCTATGGAGGCCTAAAGAATGAACAGATGAATTTCTCATGCTTGTCCTGGGAACAATTAAGAATTAAATATTGAAATAATGCTGTCCAGTCTAAGCACAGTTCAACTGAAGAGTTCTTCAAAGACTCTTAAGTGATGACTCCATTAGGTCCACCACTTGGCAAACACAGAGTAAGCTGGATTCTGGGTGGGACAGAGCTATGCAGCCTGAAATGAAAAACATGAGTATATTTGTGCTGGTGTTACATTTCTGAAGAATTGTGCCTTAAGCATCAACTCATTTTCACGTAGGTTCTGTTCTTGGAAAGATTGTTGAGATCATATAAATGCAGATAATAAGTATCAAAAAAATGGAATAGCAACTAAAAACTTCTAAGAACTCTTCATCACAGATTTCCTGGAAGTACTCAATGAGTTTGAAGGCTGATCTAGATCTTCAGGTTGCTCCCTGCAAGCAGCAGCCTCGAGGATAAAATGCAGAAAGTACTTGAAAGGTCCAGGAACATACTGGAGTTTAGAACAGAAGATAAAACACACAAGCTAGAGGGCCAGGCTAGGTAGCCACTGCTCTGAGAATTTTATCAGAGCATAGGATTTAACATCTGGGTGCTGCAGAGATCCAGCGGGCTGCCATCATAGGTCCCCAGTGACTTTCTTGAAACTTTTAAGAACAGTTCAGGTCAACCCACTAAAAAGAGCAGATTCTTTCCTGTCTATGCATCAGCAATGTGTTTCATATTTCATTTTCCAGTACTGTGGATAGGCTGGTTTTCCCATTAACATATACATTTAAAACAAAAACAAACCAAACCAAAGCAAACTAAAAGACAACAACAAAATAAAAAGACAACAAAAAACCCAATACAAAACACCAAAACAAAACAAAAAAAAACCAAACAAAAACATCCCCAAACAAAATAACAAAAAAGAAACAAAAACAGGGAAAAAACAATAACCCAGATAGATAAAATAGGAGAGCAAAGGGATTTCTTTGCATGAAGTTTGAACCACCATTTTGTCAGATTCTACCAGATGCCATATTATTCCACAATAGCAATCTGGTGACTCTGTTCACCATCGTAGCACACCAAAGAACACCGTTGTTAATCAGGCTAACCAGATTAATTCAACTGTGTTATGATTTGCTGTGGCTGGATTTTTTTCATATACTATTGTGTTCATTGTGATTGAGCCTGTAGAATCCTTTTATTGTAAAAATACACTGTGCATATTCATTAAATATGATGAGAGAGCACACATGAATATTAAAGTTATGTCATTAAGGAGGAGAGTAGAAGTAACATACGAAAAACCCCATATTAAAATTTTTTATAGATCATTTTAAAATTGCATGTCCTTTCATATTTAGAGTTGTCCAGAAAGGTACATGAAATACCAAACTCATAGATATTAATATTGTTTATAACACTCCTTAAATAGATTATAATTTCTAATGGCTGCTGTGCTGGTGTAAAGTACTGTTGATATATTTTTTAGGTAAAACTCTATCTAAGGATTTTAAAACATCAGAATGCTGATCTTGGGACAGACAGATATTGATCCTGAAAGGAGTTTAGGCAGTTTTTATTCTCTTACATATGAATATCAAAAGAATTTTCTCTACAAATTTATCCTCTAAACATATTTATTGATCTTGGGGATTGCGGATCTGAAAGACGGTCAGATTTGGTAACCTTTACACCAGAGTTAATCCAATTAATGCTGCCCCTAATGGTGTCTGACTGTTTGCCATAACTTACAGAATGTGATGTCTATGAATGCGCTATAGCTAACCCTAAACATAGAAGCCAATATTAGCTGGTGCAGGTCAGAGATCACTCCATATTATGTAACAAGGTTACATTTCCTAAAGAACTGCAGGCCAGTTTAGAATTATCAGCTAATGCATCTCTGATTTCTACAAAGTTTTATATTTCTTCTGTATCAGCATGATGGTTTTCAGATTCAGGATCAGAACTGGTTTGGAGAAGCTGGATTATTTTTCCTTATAAAGATATGTTGCTGCCATTGAGTTCTGAATACAGAAGACACTAAATGAATATTCTATCAAGGCATTTAGAGTCCCATGCATAAGCACAAAGATATATAAAACTCATTCATATGAACATCAGATTAATCAAAAGATTTTCTAGTACACTCTTTTTCAATCTGCATTCACCCTCTCTAGGCTTTCCCTTGAGCAGTGTTTGTCCAAGCTACTCATAGTGATGTTTCCTGAGCAACCCTGTTTTATCCTGTCTTCTGCCTACAGGCACACAAAACTTTTCTGAGCAGTAAATGTCTGTCCCTATCCAAGTGCCACATTTTATTTCCAGCAGGGAGTGTTTTAGCTGAGAAAAAAGATTATGTGTTTCTTGTGAAGCTACTCAGAGGAGTAGGCTTACACTACGCAGTTTTTTGACCACTCAGCTTGATTATCCATGCCAACAATAAAATAGTCATTTTCCAAACACTGCTATGATATGTCTTTAGCTGCCTGTAGACATCAATAAGAATGCCAAGGCAGCAAGACCTCTCACGCTGGGAAATCTTATGGAGGAGGTATTAACCTCCTGGAGATGTAAATCTGAACTGTAGAATACATTATGCAATAGTGCAGGGGGAAGCACAGTGTCTAACCCCTGATAAAATGAAAATGACATCTACAGGAAAAGTACTTTTGTCTTCTAAGTCTAATATTAAATTCTTGATTAATTAATATTTGACCAGACATACTTTGTCTCAATTTCTATTGACTACAGTCCACATGATTTCACAATAACTCCATCACAATTTCTCTACTATGGATCAATATTTTATTCAATTTATGAAGTACAGTATTCATTTCTGCTCATATGAAATCTTATGTTTAGTCTCTGTTTTTATCTGTCTGCTAGCACAAGTATACTGATGCAAATCAATGGTGGTATAATTGACCTTTTGTTTTTCTGTATGTCTGTAAAAGTTGAGACTTTAGCTTAAACCAAAATGTTAGCTGACTGAATCAGAGGGAGGAGAAGGAAGGAATTCACAATCTGAAATAAGACCTAGCTGAAATACAAAAATGGCCATTTTCATTTCTTTTTTACATCAAATTAATAGTCTTGATAGCCAGAGCAGAATTTTAACTGGCACCAGTAAAGCACTTAGAAGCAATTGAACAATGAGTGTCATGTAACAGACCAATTTATTACTATTAGTTAAAGGTGGATTCCCATTTAAGTTTCTGATGTATTTAATCCTACAACTAAAATCACTGCTGCACTTAAAACACTTGAGGTGCAGTGATTTATGCAGTAGTTTTGTTTCCTTTGGCCTAATTTTATACCCCAGAAATACCCTATTAATTTTGACTGAAATGTGTAATTCTGTACAAAGTTTAATTCTGACATAACTAGTCAAAATGCATTTCAGTTTGTAGAAGCAATCTGCCAGTGTCTAATTGTGGAGGTAAATTGCTCAAGTTATGGAAACAAGGAAGAGTCCATACATGGCATAATGCATTCACACAGGACACTTTAGAGACTTGGTGTTTAGAAGATTAGCAGAGCAGATGTTAAATGAATATTTTTAAATTATGCTTCCTAATTTGTAAATATAATTTTTCCCTGGCCTTCAATATGATAAACAAAACATTCAAGAAGATGGAATCAGAAATTTTTCTGTGCTGCATGATTTCTGCTTTGTTGTTATTCAATTACCCGGCCCCACCAGGCTTAAAATTGTGTGGTTGTTGAATTTTAACCAAGATTATATCAAGATTGTAGGTAACTACATTTTAAGCTTTCAGATGACTAAGAAACATACTAAAATATATGGTTTAGAACATTATCTTCCAAAAATCCTAAAATGAACATCGTGTTTATGGTGATTGTCAATGGAAAATAAGAAAGAGATACCTGAGCTATATCTATCCTTTACCCCTGCCATCCCAAGAGAGTCATCTCCAGGCTAACGGCTGCCAGGATATATCCCTGCATTTTTCAAATGAAAAATTTCTTTTGTAATCAGGCAACAAACATTTTCAGCCAAGAGGATAGATGGAGTTGCATGACCCCGTCAATGGGGCCATAATTTCAGTCAGTTGCTGAAAAACATTTATTCAGACAAAAAGGCCTCATCTTCCTTTTGTGCAACATAAGTCAGCTCCTGGAATGAGTAAAACAAGATGCCAGGTACAAGCCCTCCTGACAGAATCTTCCTGTGTAACTCTGTCACTAATGGACACTAACGGAAAAATGAAAGGTATATGAAATGTTGTGGCAGCCACAGACGCTTCCCAGGTCACTTGCTGTTGCTGAGTCAAAGCAACAGTTTATGTTTTCAATGGGAGTTGCCCATGTCAGATGTGGAAACACACTTTCAATCACAAATGGATATTTTTTAAAATAATTGAACACATAAAACCAGAACATAAGAAGTTCAAATTTATTGTCTTTCAATTTGTTCTCCTGGTGAATTTATAGCCCTTATATTTCCTACCCTTGCAATAAAGCAAGAACTTTGAGTAAGTCTAAATATTACTCAGTTATAAGAAACAGTTAAGCAGCATTCAGAAATCCACAGTAGGCTATGGGCTTGTGTTTTTCCTGGATACTCTGTTTTGTTCCTCATGCTTGATGAATACCAAAACGAAACAGGAAGGCTGGTCCAGAACAGGTTAAGAACAAATCTTAAACCTCAAGCTCTGCTTGAGCTTCTTTAAGGTTTAGAAAATATTGGCATAGTGCTGCAAAACTAAGGATTAAAACTCTACTCCAAATGGGCTCCATTTTGAAAGGAGAATGTAATGGTGTTTTGTCATTACTACAGCACATCCTGTTATTTTATATGGATGTGAAAACTTCATAAAGAGCGGAACGAGCCCAGCAGTATTTTTAAACAATCCAAAGATGAAGTTTAAAGGCTGAAGTGGAACAGCAAATCAAAGGAATAAAATTAGATGCAGCAGAAATTAAGCCAAAATAGGGGCTTAAAGGATGAGAGAGGATGGACCATTCCAGGCATCCTTTTTTTTTAATTTTATTAGAAGATGGAAGTGTTGGAAATGGAAACAGATTCCTGGAGCATCCTGTGGCAAAGACACAGATGTTTTCTTGTTTCACTACATAGTCTTTGGACTCACAAGCCTTGAGAAACTCAGTAAGTTGCCTAACACCACTAAGAAATTTCATTAGATAATAATGTTGAAATACATCCTGCTTTGTGTTCCTTTTTCTATTTTTAACACAATCTTGATAACTACATCAAATAAGACAAACCCACAAAAATATGAAAGCCCACTTCAGCCTAGAGAAGCTCACTGGAGGACGCACATCCCAACTGAGTGGGGTGTCCTACATGGAGGAAGTTTTGGACCTACTGTGCTTAGACTACTTTGATGATGTCTTCTTATCCAATAAATTCAACATTTTTGGGCCATAGTAGAGTTGTTTCCCATTGTAAGATTGCCTTACACCTGTATGCTGATAGATGTATGATCTATGCAGACATCTGAGGTCTTCAAGTGTGACATCAGGGCTAGAACTACTGTGTGATAATTACACATCTGGAAATCCTAGACCATTGTGGAAAAAACCCCAAATTCTTTTAGACAGCATTTCATGTCAGGGAAAGTGAATATGCCCAGAGCTCTTGTGCTTGCTTCTCTACATGGTCTGTCCGAAGCTGAAAAGCCTTTTTATATACATATGTCTGAAAAAGAAATAATCTTCTGGTTTCTACAGAGAAGGATTCCAAGTCAAAAAAGGACTTTATTTGAGCATCTCTGTCTAGGAAAACTCTCTAAGATGTTTTAATCCTTTTTTTTTTTTTCCTTATAGAAAGGGTATATAGTTGTGTTAGATCTTTAAGACAGAGAACTGAAGGCAATAAGGCAGCTCCAGGGATAATTGCTTTTTTGTAATATAGATGCACCAATTACTATATAAAAACTGAATTTGCTTCAGCACTTTTCCAATTAATTTTTCTTTTTCTAAGATGTGGAATTAGCTTTGGTTTTGTGGCTACAGGAAACAAACATCAACAAAATTTCAGACAGCTCAACAGATCTTTTCTTTTATCCTTCCTATCTTTCAACAAAGTTAGGGTTTCTTAAAGTTAAAATGCATATTTAAAAACAATATTTCTCCTGCCTTTTATATAATTTTTACTGTGCTCAGACAAGCACGAGACATTTCTTAACAAAGTTTGCAAACGCACTTATTAGCTTTCAGTAACTGTAAATTTCACTCTACATTTACAAAATTCTCTGCATAAAGCATACATGTCTGTACCATGATGTGATTTTACACTCACTGGTCCCACAGACTGAAGAAATCAAGGGCTGGATCTCTGGTTTGGATCGTTCTCCAGTGAGCAAAACTATACTACACAGAATCAAAAGGACTGCACCAGTTTCCTACTTGACTTGAATGAGTTCATCTCCTTCTTATAAACTTTTGCTTCCAATAAGGGGATTTTGTTAAAGGTTTCAAATACTAAAACCTGACCAATTCTGTTCTTTTTCAGTGTACTGTATCATTAAGAAACTGTAAAAACAAACTGACAGACACATGAGAAACAGGACTTTAAAAGAACAGATTCATAATGTTTGAGGTTTGGAGAGTTGTTCTGTTCTCCTTCCAATACTTTAAATTACGTTTTCAGGCCAGAAGGGTTATTAACAACTTGATTTTAAAGCTCTTAAAAATCCAAACACTGACTGGATTAACTACAAGGGTTCAGAGGACATGTTTTTGTTTCTGACTCCAGCCACTCCCATGTCTATCAGCATGTCTGAATTAGAGCCGAATCTGATTATTGTATTAAAATGTAGAGTAACAGTAGAGGCAAATAAAATGCTGGCTCCAGGTAGTCTCATGGGTTACATATAAGTCTGTAGTCCTCTCATTGCTTGTCTGCTGTTACAAAGCTGCACCAATGTGAAAGAATCAGACATTCTCTACCTACAGCAATAATGGTATCAATATCTTGTTTGTGCTGATCCTCTGCTCTAAGAAATAGCTGGAAAAATCATAAATATCACCAGCACTACCAATTGTTCAGTGATGAGATCAGATAGAGAAAAAGGCCTTTTCTACCACCACCTTCTGGTACACCATGTGCAACATGCCAGAGTTATTAAACTATTAGGTAATATTATGAGAATTTTTTTTTCTCAGATGTTTTTTCACTTTGTAAACTAGATTCTAAGTAGATCATAGGAGGTCTTGGCTTGGGGTTTTTTTTTGGGGGGGGTGTCTATTCTTTCTCTTTTTGTTTGTTCATTTGTTTTGGTGAATTCCACTGAAAAGGTAATGTTTGCAGGATTTTGAAATTTTAGTGCATGTTGGAATCAGCACAGACTGGACTATGATAAGTAACCCAGTACTTAATTCCTTCAGTGGAGAAACATAGTGACATAAGAAATTAGCAAGTCAGGACAGGTAAGTAAAACTCCCAAAGCTTTTTGTCAAATGTGATAGCATATCCTAAACTGGATTCTCTTTTAAGTCTTGGACTATACCTATATACATGCAAGCAAGATGAGAATTTTTTAAGGAGAGATTATATTAGATTGTCATAATGAAGGAAAGACAGATATTTTCTGGGACACAAAACCATCTTTCAGGTCTAAAACAATGAAGACATATGAACAGTGAAGCTAAGCACAGTTGGGAACAGCTTCCTATCTGGTTATGTTATTTAATGAGAAGGCATGACACAAAAAGTTATCTGGTACCTAGTGATAAGAGGAGGATGTTATTAGGAAAGAGAAGATAGGGAAGGAAACTACTGTGTGCCAGAATTAGGATATGCAGTTGTTAAAAACAAAGTCCCGGATAGGAAAAGCTCTGCATTTAAGTAGTTAACAATTCAGAATTTGATTCAGTAAATTGCCTGGACCTTGTAATCTAAAATGGACTATAATCCAAATCCAAATCCCCTTTTGGATCACACAGAATCCTGGTCATATATCTATATTTAATGATTTCTCATAGCTGTACTGAAAATGAAAGAAGGAAGGCAAGTATCTAAATGATCATTAAAATTTTTCTTGGTGTCTAAATGTCAAGGGATCAAGTGGAATAGTCAGAAATTAGACTTATTTAGAAAACATTAAGCCTTTGAATATGAAATATCAGTAAGTGCTTCCCATTGCCAGTTATTTTGTGGTCTAAAAGAGAAGAACAAATCTGAATAGGAGACTTCAGGGCTAAACCATATCTGAACTAGGCATTGAAATATAGGCTTGTTTCCCCCCTCACAGACAACCTGTGACAAGATGATGTAAAGCAGCATTTACCAACAACCTGTAAGAGATTAGGCAGGTGTCAAAAGAGATGTCAATACAGGCTTTAGCAATTGCTTCCTAAAAGGTTTTGGAGAGAACCAGTAAGCTGCAGCTGGGTTTTGATAGCTCTTTACAGCTGTGCATAGCTGGGCAGATGTTATGTTTACCTGTGTCTTTAGATCTGGTTCGGTATGTGATGGCTGTGATGACAGTGAGGTATAGCATCTTTCATATACACATTATTACTTTAGTGGCATCCATTATGAACAAAAAAATCTCTCTCATTTTGATTCATAACTGTGTGTCATGATTCCCACAATTAAAACCATAATTACTGATGCTTTTGTTTCACATGATTTATAATTGCAATAATGGTAATGTTTTCCTTGGTAATGCTAAGCGCTTGCTGCTGAGTTGCAGTTCTGCAGCAAGCTTTCCCTGCCTGAGACACGTTTCCCCCAAAATAAACATTTTTCTACTCTATAACATCAAGAATGTAGATAGCCAATGCAATCTAATTTTTCCTAATTATGTCAATAGTCTTACAAATACTTTGGTTTAAGCAGTTAGCCAAAACTTGGGGTCATTCACATGAGGGGAAATGAATGATACATGATAGTCTTTGAGAGAAGGACATTTATTTATGAAGGAAGCATGCAAGATTCTATTTCCCAAACACAGTTAAAAAAATATTTAAAAGGCACTCAGGGTCCTATTTTTTGATTTTCTGTGTCTTGGTCATGATTTCCAGCTCTGCCTCTCTTATCATACATGTGACTAAGGATACCTGCCCCCAACTAGGATTACATTTACATCCAAATTGTCAACTTCTCTGCTGCCCTTCTTTTTAGCTCATGAACCGCTTTCCAAACAATCCCCTACTTGTGGTATTCTAAGTCTGAGAAAAAAAATAGTAAAAGTAGGCCCAAGCCAAAATCAGCATATTTGCAGGAAGAAAAGTAAATTTTATGATTCAAGCATGGATTCAAAGCCAAAATTTTCCCCCTATTTTTATTACATGCCAAACAAATATTCTTAAATATCACATTCTGCATGTAGCAGGGATTTAACAAAGAGCCAGAAATTGTGTTCCAAGTCTTCCTCTAAGGCCTATACTCACTAACTCTGTAGTTAAAGGATTAGATGGGTTTATCTGTAATACAGTATAGCAGAAGGGCCTCTGACTTTAGCTTATTGTATATTCAAATAAGTCAAAATTAGATAAGAAGAAGTTAAATTCATTACACTTTTATTATGAACTTTGTCCCTATTTAAGGAAAAACATTTGCTACAGCATGTGATACTTTTAGATGAAAAAGTATATAGCAAAAAGTAACCAGTTTGTAAGTGAAGATAATTTTTTTTTAATGTAGAGATAAGTTATGACTTCAGAACTAAATATGGTATGTGCATATCAGAGAGAACTCTGGAAAGGACACCAGGCAACTTCCCAATTTCTAGTTCACTCTATTTTTCCTTCTCTTCTCTTTTTCTATTCCTTTTCTCATAAGTAAGAAACAAACAATCAATTTCTATAAAACTTTCCTAGTTAGCCTGTCCTGTCTGAGTGCAACTGAACATCCCATGAGAGGGAAGAGACACACCCTCCTCTCCTCTGCAGACACAGACCATGAAGTGACCACTAAATGATTCCACTTTGATCCATGATCAGAGAAGTTTTTAAAAGGCAGAGTGTTTGTGTGCATGGAAACAGCAGGAACGGAGTTTCTCTATATAACTCTTTGTAATGCAAGCCAGCACATGCATCTCTTGCACAAGCAACAAGACTCACCCCAGAGGAATAACAATTGGGAAGTTCAAACTGACACAGTAAGGAAGCATTACAGATTTTTTTAAATAAGAAAAAAATGAAAGCATGGGGAGATATTATAAGTTTTTTGTCACAGTATCATCATACAATTTCATACATTTCTCTTGCAGTATGGCTATGGATAAGATAAGAGGGAAAATTAAATATACTGAGGCTTTTCTATTGTGGCGTACCTTGAATATATATTTTCTGTAACAATTGACTGGGGCAAGATTTTAAAGAATTAATTAGATCCCAACTTTACAAAGGATGGACGGGCACTGTTTAAACTGTTGGTCATTAATACTTTGTACTACACAGTTCTAGTCTTATTTCTTCACAATTTCTGTTTCACCCCTATAGCAGTGGTATTTTTGCCACTCTTCTTCGAGGAGATAATGATGAAATTAATCCAGTTATTGAATTACCCCTTCCCGAAAATATCACTTCGTGTAGGGGGAGGAGGGGGAACAAATCAATCTTCTCATCGATTGATTGAAGGTGGGTTTTCTCATGCAGAAATTTTAGAGGGCAGAGAAGATCAGAAGGACCTTAGGGAAGTCAGCATCTTTATCATGTCAAAGCACCTACTCTCATACCCTGACAGAATTGAATTGTTAAAGAGCAAGATCCTGTTGATTTACATATCTTGTTTAAAAAATGTGTCAGTGCATCGTATCCTTTAATAAAACTTGTACGTTAATTCATTGAGATGAAATATATATGATTTTTTTTTTCTGGAAAAGAAAAATACTTGACTGAAAAGTCTTAGAAACAGTTATTTTTTGCAATTTTATCTGAAATTCATCATTTAAAAAAACGGAATTTAGACACATATGCTATGTCTGTAGTCATAAAGTGAGATGAGCAACCCAGAAGTGAAGTGAGAACTTCAGTGGGATTTATTAATCTTTGAAAGAGCAACATGAATTTCTCCTGTCATGTGAAAGAAAGCTAACACAGATTAGCATGACTCTCAAATGCTTCAGCAAATTTGGGGGGTTTTGATGAATTGGCACTTTTTATTTGGGCTTATGTCTTCTCTTCTGTTTCATCAACAAAGTCTCATTTATTCTTAAAAACACAATGCTCGGATGTCTGAGAATATATTTCAAAGGACTCCATAACGGTAATTTGGATGCAATACTCTGTTAGTGAGCACGGTGGTTTGTCTTTGTAGTTTTTAATTAACTTCTTGTGAAACTGACCTGTATTTTTATTCTTAAAGAACCACATTTACAAAATATAGAACACTAAATTTTATAAGTGAGTTTAACAGATAAGAAAACTTTATTTTTTGTACTGTTCTATACTAATCCTTGACTGATACCATGATGATGGCATTTTTGTGTTAGCCTTCTACAAATTGTGAATGTGCCTTGAAAACAAGTTATTCTGTGACCAACTGAGATGAAGAACTGTAGGCAAAGCAATTCATTGAGTAGGATTGATTAGTATTGTGAAACCAAGATTCATTTTAAGAACATTATTATTTTCAACAGTGGTCAGACAATGCTACACATAATCAACGTTCCCAGGAAAAATGTGGGGTAAAAACCCTGCTGCAGCAATTGAGAGATTTGCTAAGTAATTCAATGATGAGAAAAATTCTACTAGAAATTTTTACTCCGTTTTCTTTACTCAGGAATTGGATTTTGTCATCTTGACTTAAAATCAAAATATACATAGCTGTTTTTTTCTTAAAGAGCATATTGAGCATAACTGTCAGAAGAGATAGTCTTGCATTACAGCAATGCATTGCATTACAGCAATGCAACTGAGGCAAAGAGAATTTAAATCTAAAAGTGCTCAGTTCTGGTACAAAAAGGTCATTAGACACGAAATTCACCTAATCATGACTGGACAGCTACATTTTGTGTACTGAATCTGACAGGCAAACAAACCAGCTAGAAATGTAAGAGAGCTGATGCCTTTTGTTCATATGTTACAAAAGAATAGTTGTTGATTGTACAATTTTTTCTCATTTTCTTGCTAACATAAACCAGAATTATGTCCATTAATGCAAATAATATTCTTAATATACTGTATTGTAGTTCATATTTAAAAGAAAGACCTTTCTACTCATTGTGTGTGAAACTGAGAAATTAACATAAAAAGATTAAATTCAGATGTGTGGGTACCCATGAATCATATTACTATAAAACGACATTATTAAGAAGCCTTTTAGTTAATACATTATCTCAGGGCTTTGGTTTGTTTTATTTTACTTGCAATAATTTTTTTAATAATTGAAAATATATTCAACAACTTCTAGAAAAGTACTGCAACATTCAGTGTGCTGAAACTGAAAACAGTCACTAACCAACACTCAAAAAGCTTTTAAATTAATATTCATCATTTCCCAAAGAAGTGGCTTTCAATGACATTCCACAGATAACCGGCAAGAATTTACCCATCTAAGACCAAACTTCTGAAGAGGAAATTGTCTTAAGTAGATAGTTTCCTCATGTTCTCAACAAACATTAAGTATATGCTTTAAATTTAATAATATTTACAAGTGTTGTCTTGAGGGTGAATGTTTTCCTTGTCAGCTGTGAGAACAGAAGAAGCTGTGGGGTTTTCCTATCCTCTTTGTAGAATGCCTAGCAAAAGACAATTGATAGTTCAGTTCAGACCTTGGGTATTAAGACAATGAAGCTTAGGATATGAGGAATACCACCACTTAGAACAAGCAAAAATAAATCCATATAATTAATAGTATAGCCTAAGATAAGTGTCATAAGTCTCACAGCTATATCTTTCCTCCTAAATGGTAGCTAAAATGCACAAAAAAATACACACACTAAAGAAAAAAATATACTGAAGATATGAATGGAATATAGAGAGTAAGAATTGACAAACACTGGTCAAAAGATTTTCCTGGAAGCTGATGATTGACTGGGAAATCAGAATGCTAGAAGCATTACCCCAGTAGCCTCCTCCAATCCTTATTTCCCTCAAGAAATGTCTTGTTCCAGCAGATGTCAATTCTGGAGCCCATCTGGGTTTGGGGTTTTTTTGATCTAAGATAAAAATTTTATATGAATGTCTTTGATTGGTAATGGCAATGACACAAGGTCACCCACTCAATATATGAAGTTCTGGGGGGAAATATTATCTAAGAACATGTCACTTTTCCTCATTTATGAAAAAAATAGCAAAATTGCTTGTTTCAAATAGGATAAAGCAAAGGAAAACACAGCTTTTATCAATGCTTAAATTTCCAGAATCATTCTGGTGAGATAAGGGGATGTGTTGTTGATTTCACTTTGAAGAAAATGCAATCAGAACTTGGACCATTTACACAAGAAGTTTGGAATCCTGCTTCCACAAACTAAGCCTCTGAAAGTGAATACACATATTTATATACATATATATATATGCATGTATGAAAGACTTTATTTTGCAGAATAAAGGGCACATTTCTGGATTTATTCCACTGTGCAACTTGAGGTCAAAAATTCTTTCATAATTTCAATAAATGATTACTTCGCTACATGGACTTACTCTCCTTTTATCTTTCACAGCTTCCCCACAAACAGCTCTGAACAGCCAGATCTTGGAAACATGCTGAAATCTGGCTGGTGACAGTAAACCTAGATTACTCCTGGCAGAAATATTCTGCTTGGGAACAGAATTGAATTATGAATTTTGATTGTGATCCAAATTTGCCAGTGTAAATAATTTTTATATAAAGACAGCACTTTTTGACACACTGTTTTCACATGCTTTTATTTAAAAATAAAAGAAAACTACATTTAGTCTCAAGACATTACTTTGAAACGAATGGCCAAAAGTTTTCACTTTGAAAATACAAATACAAATCCAGGCTTTTTTGCAGCCAAGTTTTAGTAACTGATTTAATGGTCTCGCAAGTCCAAAAGTTTCACAATCAACTAAAAGTCACAAAACAATTAAACAATATTTCAAACCGGAATTTAAAAAAACTGCTTATGGTGTTTATGTAACAAAACCTTCAGAAAATACTAAGAAAGGGAAAAGAAGAGAATGGAAGATTGAGAAATATCTTCTCATCTTTTTATATTTCTCATTGTTTTAGTTATTTAGAATAAATTACATTTTTTCCCCATTAGGAAAAAGTTAAAGCAGAATTCGCCATGTAAGAAAAGTGAATTGAAAAGCCCTAAATTTTTTGAAAACACTGAAAAATTTTCTGAAAAAAAAAGTATATAAAAGAGCTGCTAGTACCCTATTTCAGTACTGCTAGCTAGTAGAACTAACAAGTTATATTATCAAAGATAATGTTGGCAAAAAAATTACGTGTGTGCTTGAACATTTTAATAAACATATATAACATAGTAAAATTACTATAAATTTTTAGTGCATTATGAAGCATTATATAAATGTTAATTATTATGTCTGCTGTAGTAATGTAGTTTCTTCTAAAGCTCACTCTTTCAAATATTTTACATTTTAAATAGAAAAATTATGCCAGAAGATATATTAATATGCCTTATACTAATAACAATAATATAAGTTAATATATTACTATTGAGAAATGGAAAATCATCTCCCCTTACTGGCTATTATGTATAATTAACTTCAGAGATTATTCTGTTTAAACAGTTTTGTCCTAGGATTTTATGGGTTTTTTGCCCTACTAAACCTAGATCATACACTGAATGTAATTAAAATATAATATACTTCAAACTGAGCCCTAACAACAGGAATTTAGTCACTGACAATGTGGTATGGTGTTATCCTAACTGATGAGGCATTTTGTTTTAATTTCAAGCCATCAGGACACAGGTGAAGCATGCTTTATGGGCAGTCCTGCAGAGGGGAAGTGTCTCTCTTTTCCCAGAACACGCATAAAAGACATAAAATGCCATATAAACATTTTCCACATCATCATGTTTCCCAGTAGGACCACTTCTGAGTGAGAAGTTTTGTCTTCTAGTGTTGTTTAATCTTCATGTTAAATTTTCCTGTAAGAAAAGGTTGCTTGCTGTATATTGTGTACAGGTGGGATCTTTTCTTTCTGGTTCATATCAAGTTCACCAGTTCCTAGGTCTTTTCACATTATTGTGCCTCAGGCTCCCTCTTCTTCCAGATCTTTCTTAAACAAAACACTCTAAAAGAAAAAATAAATTCTTCTCTTTCTAGAGAAGGTTATCTAGGTTATCTAGTCTGTTTTGATCCTGCTTAAATTTAAAATTTTAATTTAAGCAAATTAATTTAAGTAAACGTTTTGATGGGACTACATGGTTTTAGATTATGTGTCTTGTTTATGATTTAGCTAAATAATCAGCTATTTGCCTCGTAGTGATTACCTACCAAGTGAGCATGATGTGAAAGCTTGGACTTGACTACCTGTCCAGCGGACAAGACACTGAGCTTTAACGATGCCGTGAGGTCTCTACTGTCTTCCTCTTCTGGAGGCCACTGAGGCATTTTCTGACATGTACAAGGAGATTTCAGTAACTCTCAGATCTTCCTCCTTAAATCATGAATAGCATCAGCTGCATTAGGCACCACTGGTGAGAAACCAATCCAAGTTTTCTTCTGGCAGAGACTGATGATCTAGAAGCCACACAAACCCTGTTAGCTCAGCATCTACGTGAAGATATACCTCCACAATGATAAAAGAACTATCTTCAATTAGAAAATATTTTGAAAGGAAAATGTATCTTTCTTGATTAGAATACCCAAGCAGATTCCCAGGGATGGATCCCTGAACAGATGAAATTATCTATGCAGCAAATGTCTAAGGAGAAGTGCTGACTTAGAAAAAATGCTTCAGGTATGTTATTAGGGACAAGCCCTCATCTGCTGATCTTCTGGGCCTCCTGCAGATCTTTTTGGCCTCGTTTTTTGTTTGTTGGGCTTTTTTTCCAACTGTCCTAAACATGTTTATATATTGAACAGTTACTGATTTTAAGATTGCATTTGAGTCCGCCCACAATTTCCTAGTATCAATACGCAAAAATATTTATACCTGCCAAAACACACATTTTTATGTCCCCAGGTAAGAGCCAAGGTTAGAATTGAAACCTTCATGTAGAAAAAAGGTGTAAAGACTCATCCTACAACAGGAAATAAACTGGCTCATGCATGAGAGTTATGTTCCATGGTCAGTACTGATAGGAGTAGCTGCAAGTCTCTTTAAATGAAAGTGTAAAGATTTCCTAAGGTATATACTGGAAACAGGACCCTTCACTGAAACATTGCTGTCACGTGTAGTACATTCACAGACTAATTATCTAAAAATGTCAAAATGGCTTTAAGGATTCTTACCACAATTATTATTTCAACATCTTCTTAAATTTAATGTATGAGATAGCTATACATTCTTTCATAGCAATCATTGAACTTTTAATAACAGCAACTGCTCTTTTTTTTTTTTTGTATTACCCTTTATTTTCTACTTTTTATTTTCCTGGGATGGTGCATCCTCCAGATTAACGGGAAAATATAGGAAAGAAGTCTGTAAGATAATAAATAATAACATTTTTGTAAAAATAAGCCATATTCTGAAAGAATACAATTTGAAAAATATGGATTCTACTGAAGAGTCTGAATGACAAAGAATACTAAGGATTTTAGCTACTCTAGTAAATTAAGTGACTGTTTTATAGCAGTCTCACGGAAATCTAAATTAAGCCTGAAGAGAACAAGTTATTAAATTTCTTCTATCAGAATGATTAGTCAGATTTCTGAATTCTGGAAAACCATGGATACCTTAATTCTTCAGTAATCTAGCTTTCTTCACAACCCCATCAGCTTTCTGCTCTTAGGGAAGTACAGCTTTGTGCATTCAGTGGCCAGGAATTGACGGCCATGGTTCACAGGACACCTAGTAGAGGATGTTCTGAAGAGTAGCCTCCTGTCAGAATATAGTCTAGGATTTTAGGTGCTGCAATGGAGATGGAAGTTTAATGTGAATGGGAGCCCTTTGAGAGAAACAACTGAGCCTGGATCTCTCACACCCTTGGCAAAAAAAAAAAAAATCCTGACCACAAGTCCTACACTGCAGTCTGAAAAGAACTAGGTTTGCAAACTCAAAGTATTCATATCTGTAGAATGGGGACAATCTGTTGATATGATCAAGGACTTAATTTTTTCCTTCTTTTTCTTCTTTTTGTTGCTATAATCAATCTCACAAGAATTCTTTGTGAAGCCTTCCTGTGAACACAAGTCTGTTCCGAGTTACACTTCTCTGGACAGAGAACAGAGAGGCACTCCACTGGCCCTCTGTTCCTTGGGACTCAGAACACCCCCCACTTCAGTGTAAAGGGAGGCAACCGCCCACAGGAAAACCTCATCTGTGTTTTCAAGCCAAACAGGAGCTGCACTATATTTTGTCTAAAGCATCTGTAAGCATGCACTGAAAATGTTTTCCAGAGCAAATCCAACTGGCTAGAGAGCTGAGAGACAGAGGCCAGAGGCAACTTTACATTTAGAGAGAAGCCAAACTTTTAGATTAACCAATAGTGCAGCATCTCTAGACATTACAAGAGCAGAGTTTAAGCACGTAGGGAAACACCATTCAAAAACTCAGGCACTCTTGGAGTTTTAGCACCCCTAAAGTTAGACAGAGTTGATCAGATTTAAAACTTTGTTGCCTAAATCTGATATAAAATTCTTGTGATTTCTCTTGCAAATCTGCATCCAAGTTCACAAGGTTATCCAGGAATCCTGCTGCAGAGCCAGAAACTAAATTCCAAGCTCTGAAAAAAAACAAGTTATATAAACACTGGATGTTTTAGTTGGAAAACTGAACATATTTTTCAGTCTATCCTGATAGCAAAAATCATTGCTAAAGGCTTTCAGAGACACAGTTGGTGGTGCACTGTGTATTGAGAGTACATCTTTTGCTCACCCAAACCTTTCTTTCAACTGAAATTTTTTTTAAGGCAAATTAAATACCATTTACCATGCTTTATGATTTTAGCTAATTTTAAAACTCAAAAAAATAATTTCAAAATACCAAAAGATATTGCTTGAAAATTGTCAGAATGAACTATTTTGACGTTCCTATCATTTTCCAATTTTGTGAAACCATTTTAGAACAGGAAGCTATATACCCACAAACACTCTTATTTTCTGAAAACTGCTTCTCCTTAACTTGGTGTTCCCTAAAGAAACTTCACTATTCTGTGAGTCCAGAGGTAGCTTCTTACCCATTGAACTATTCTTCTTCACTAATAAGTTTCTGATAATAGAGTTACTATGCCCAAAAAGAGTTCAGCTGTGCTCCCATTGTAAATATTGGCCTCAAAGGCCTTTTAACTTTTAAATTAAAGAGAAGCTTTTTCAAATGAAAGGAAAATCACTCTTTAGTGCATCTGAAATTTTCTCAAGGAAGTCTTATGTTAATTAAAAAGAAAAAGTTCTTTTATTTTTTTCAATCAAACCTAATTATAGTGTCTGAAAACACAGCTTCTTTGAACTTTTGTTTCACAGAGGAAGGGAGGAGGAAATCCTCAGTATTTTTTCCCTGTGAAAACAAGTTTTGATCTAATCACATTTGGTTACCAGTTTTAGTGGAGTTTGTGCTTTTTATATGTTCCTAAGAGGTAAAGAACAAAAATATTTGGGTAGCAGGGGAATTATAGTAGTATTTATGAACCTTAAAAACATAAAATACTGTATTCAAATGAGGATTCTGAAGTTCCTGTTTTTCTAGGAAACCTCCTTGATCTGGTTATCAAGGAGATAATCTCAAAGGAAAAGTGTTCAGTCTTATCTGAAACTTCTGAACCTGGTCAGAATTCAAGGGTGATTAGAGGCTTCTTCTGCTGATACTTCACTATATTTGTAATTGACAGTGCGTTACCATGGCTCACAACTCTGCACAGAAAATGATTTTTCATTGCTGTTCCAATGAAAACGAGACTCCAAAGGGCAGCATCTATCATGCTGGTCGTGCTTTGTAATAATCTATTGCTCATCTCTGTAGAACAAGCACCAGACTCAGAGCACCACTGCAGCACCAGGTGGTACATGAGGTTAAGGTGTTTTATGATCATGCAAGGTGTTTTATGATCATTCAACCAATTGGTTTCCATATATTCATCTCTGGGCAATATCCCTTGACAGTGCTGATCCCCACCCTGCTAAATATCCCACCTAACATCTTCCAAGATTCTGTGTAGTGATGCACTTTCTCTAGCCCTGTCAAGAATACTTTCAAGCAATGCCACCAGGTCAAAGAGCAACATACAGATCTCCTGGGGAGCCACCACATGTTTATAATAATGCCTACACTCTTATCTATTAATATTTTGGGTGAGGGCTATTACTGAGAGCCCTGTCTCCACCAAAAATCTCCAAATGAGGGAGCCTTCTGTTAAAATTTGAGAGGAGTTGAACAAAATAAGCTGTCAAATCTGCTGCTGAAGGTGAGGTGCTCTGGGGCAGAGGAAAGCCTGCAGTTGTGTAAACTGGTGGAATCATTTAGCTCCTGTATCTGACCTGTTAAAATTTGGCCTCAGCCAAAGGCAGCAGTTGGTGGTCCCAGAATGACAACAGTTACAGCCCAGACAGGAAGGAAAAGAGTTCTGCAGAGGTCTTCAGAAGGGCTGCAACTGCCGATTGCAAGGCTGCTTCTCCGAGATGCAGGTATGAGCTCAATGAGACCCAGAGAGAGACCATCCACTCCTGTCAGATGACAGCTGAATAGCCTCCAAACCACAGACTTGAGTTACTAATGAACTTGAAAGTTAACACATTCCAGGTTTAGAAGAAAATACTACATTTTGAGTTGTAAATTCCCCAGATGAACTCTTTCGGTGACTCTTCCTGCTGAAAGGGAGCAGTTACCTCACCATTACCTGAGTTTCCTCATCTGTGTAACAAGGTTGATGATACTTAGAAGTATATGCCACAACAACTTGGCAATGCTCTTTAAAGTAGCACAATTCTGAAAAATGCTAATTAGAGTAACTTCCATGACTATGCCCCCTGCAAGTAATTATCACATTGAAGAAAAAAAAAGTGCTTGTATTGGAATAACAGCACAATTTATTTATGAAGGGATTGTTTCTGTATATGTCTCAGTCTTCTCCAAATACAAAATTCAGTGAGCTGAAATTATTCCATATTTATCCAAGTTTGAATTTTAATGAACAAGAATGCCATACATCCATGAAACTTTTAAAACCAAAAGATGACTTAGATTAATCCACTTCACAGCCCTGCATGTTCTGGCAAGAGGTGTTGTGCAGACTTTTAGGCAAATAATGTTAATTTAATTTAATTTAATTTAATTATTTAGTTATATAGTGCATTCATTTCAACTCAAGAGAGACAGTGATTAAAATGCAGAGGCTGGGAATCCTAATACCACTATGCAAATTTTCAACATGTTCTTAAGTATTCATATTAAAAATTATATAAACTACCATAATTTTCCTGAAAAGTCTGAATTTATTTTGATTTATAGGCGCCAAAGACGATCTTCCAACACATATGTAGTTCCTTCTTAACACTGTCATACTCCTATCCTAAAGAGTCATAAACCTAAACTAATAGAGCAGCTTTTGTAAATTCAGAGGAATTGTGAGCAGATTCAGTTGCTGATAGGAAGAATAAAATTCTGGGTGCACTAGCTGGGCTGTGGGCAGACCCTATGGCTGGAATAGCAGAGAACACAGAAAGTGAGTGGTGGTCTAGTCCTTTAAACACATCAAGAGCATGCAGGTTAAAACACTTCTATGTGCCTTAAGCCTAAAGCAAATGTGGGCTTACAAATGAGCAAAGTGTGACAGGTGCTGGAAGGCCACTGGCAGTAAAGATGAAGAGGAGTAACTGTTGTGCTGGTCAGCCCACTGCCCAGTGTCCTGCTGCCCTGTGTCCCACTGCCCGGTGTCCCACTGTCCGGTGACCCACTGCCCAGTGCAGCCAGGCCAGGGCTGAGCGAGGAGGTGCTCTTACCGTGGGCCCTGAGCAGCAGCACTGGCTGCCACTCTCATTGCCTTGGCCACAAACAGGAAAAGCCAATGGGAGCATTCAGTGTGAAGCTGATCTAGAAAACTGTTTCAGTGAGTGGGCTATAAAACGCCTGGGGTCTATCACAGGCAGTCCAGACCGTGAGGAAGATGGAAAAACAAGGTTTCCACTGTGCCTTCTGTCTTCTGCCTCAGTCCAGCCCTTTGCTTTCACAAGCATAATATCCACTCATTAAATCCTAATTAAAATTAAACTCTTTAATTCCATCTTCACTATCCTGACTCTCCATCTGACCAGGTTCTCATGTTGCTTTCAACCCTTATAGATTCTGCACTCATCTTCATTTTCTCCCCAACAGAGCGAGAGACCCTGAAGGCTTTGTTGCTTCTTTTAAGAGAGACCCCTCTCTCTTAGCATACTTCTAACAATTTCTCACGTTCTGGTATTTTTAGATGGCAAGCCAGAAGTTTCAATGCACAAGAAAAGAAAGCAATTTACAGCTTCATGTAGAAACATAGCCACTTCTAGTTCATTTGTTTTTCATCTTGATTATCAACACGTTTGTCATCTCTCTGTAATTTATTCATTATCTTTAGTCCAGGGACGTGAAAGGGAGGGGTAGAAGTAAAGAAGGAGATAAGTGTACTTGTCAAAAAGGGAAACAGATGCTCTAACAATGACTGGAGACAATTAATGTTCTCAGTAGGTATCAACAGGTAAGGTCTGTGGATTGCTTCAAATTTTTGCAGCAAACAGTCTTCTGGAAAATGCAAATACAGAGGTTTTATTTTCCAGGCACGTGAGAGCATGTCTTGTTTGTAATGAGCTGTCTTAAGAAACTTCACATTGCTCCTTGGAAGTGTGGCTGTTCTGATCATTGCTGGCCTAAATAATAACACAGCTATGAAGGGGGAACTGGGCACCTGGTAGCAGAGCTAACGAACCTGTCACTGCTCCCTCCCTCTGCTTCAGACACAGCATGCAAAGCAAAGCATTTAGCACATGTTTAACCTTGAGTTGCTCAAAGTCAACAGCACATAAGTATGCACCTAAAGCAAGCACATACTTTGTGATTGCCAGGGTAGGCATGCATCTAGCAAAGGTCTTTGCTGCACTGGGGTCTTTCATTTCTAGCTGAGGAATGACCCTCATATTACAGCCCTTAAGGGAAGGCCATTCATCTGGTCTTTCATCCAGTACCAAAAGAAGTGTTAGTATAGACAAGGTCTTAGCATCAGGTTTTATTCTGTATCACTCTGGGAAATACTGCTGCAAAAGCCAATTATAACAAATAAACATTATAAGACAGGAAAAAAAATCGATAATGAATATATTTGATCTGATTATTAACATTTGTAATAATAGTTTATTGTTCCCTGCCACATGTGCTCATCTTCTCTCTCTGCACTCTGTCAATTTAATTTTCCCTTCTGCTGTTCTGTTATCAAAAACGATCAAACACCTACAATGCTCTGGAAAGTACACCAATTAAGAGCTGTATTTAAATATGCTTGAATGGGCCTGTCACAAAGTTAATTGGAATAAACATATATTTGATATGATATTGCTTGAATTATGCTCCAAGCCCAATGATTGTCCATCACAAGCTTCCTTTTTAATCATTTATATTCTTCTTCTCTCATTTTTCCTCTATTTGGTTCATTATTGATTGGGTAATGATAGCAAACACCAACCTGGGAGGTTCGTCCTCTTCTTCCATCCCTTCCTTCCCATCAGCCTCTCTCCCCAGCTGGGCAGGAAGGTCAAGGCTGTGCACAAGGCAGCTCCTGATTCATGTGTCCTCCTGTGCACCCACTCAGTTGTGGAAAACAATTCCTTCATCAGGGACCACCCTTGGGCTTTCAGATTTAAAAACCACCAATGAGCATATCCAAAGGCTTGTTATATATAATATATGGCAATGAGTTCTACAATAGATATAAAATAGCACATATTTACATGCTATAAGAAAAAGAACACTTATTTTTCTGTTGCCCTTATTCCTGCTGCTATGTCTATTACAAAAATGAGAAAACATGTCAGCCAGATCAGACCATAACCAGAGTTTACTTAGTGACAGTCAGCACATGCTCTAATTTTCTTTCCAGTGCAATGACTTCAACTAGGCATCAGCACTGCAAAAATTAAAGACAGTGAGTATGGTAGTTTGTGGTCATTGTTTCATAAAATCTGGAGAGATTTACAACCAATTGGTAAGAAAAACTGATGTCTGTAATGACAGGGGAACTAAAGTTTGATCAGCATATAAATCAAACACTGCTTGAGAAAAGCATGGCAAAACAGAAATCCTTGTCATTCTACTGTCACTGGGCTTTGGGTCTTGGGGTTTTCTAAGGTGACAAGATTCAACTAATCTAAAAGGAGCTAGAATGCTAATTTCCCTCTCTGACTTCTTATCTTCTGGAATGAATCAGCTATCCAAATGCACGGCTGATTAAACTGCACTTCTATCACAAGAGCTATATCAGGAGCAAATTTGATTCCAGGGATATATTATTCATTTAAAATCTGGGGTACGACATTTTTAAACATGCAAATGTGACTTAAAATTTTCCATAGGGAAGACATCTGGGAAAAGAAAGAGTTTAGTTTTTCCAAGTCATCATGACTATGTGGCATCCATGCATGGTACACAATATGAAATCAGTGTGAAAAAATCCACTTCACTGTTCATAAAGGACATGGCAGCTCCTCTTCATGCATGCAATGTGTATTTCTTCTCTAACAGCAGTACAAGTATCAAGGTAATCTATTTTTCATTTTCAGCACAGACACATTTATTAGCACAGTTAATAAGACAGTCCTTCTCAAAACTTATTGTCTGTTGTCAAGATCTAAGGATTAACATTGCATTGCATGTCTGAATATAATTACTTTCCCATAAGATTTGCTATACCAAGTTAGTTACATGGTCCAGTGGGTCTGGTACTCTGCCAGATGGCAATAAATAAATGACAAATAAATAAAATTTCAGAGAAAAGTTTAATTCTAGTACACCAACTCACTCCAGCATACATTATGTACCTTGATAATTGTTGCAGTACAGCGCATGGGAGGAAACATTTCCTTCTTATCTCTGCAGACAATTAGTTTATGCCCTAAAACCTGGCATTTGATTAGGCATTATCTGCCAGGCATAGCCACAAACACCATTATAAAAGATTCTTTCAGGATTACAACAGCCTTATCACATCTCTGATTATGATAAGGAACAGCAAAGCATTCAGAAACCTCTGTGGTAATCCAGATGAATTAGATTTCAGTAATAAGAGCTTGATAAAGGAACATGTTCTCCTAGCCCAAATCACTCATAAATATGTAGACTGTAATAACTAATTATCTTAGATTTTCAGGAGATTATTTTTCTGGGAATCTGTCAACAACAATTTTATTTTAGATGTGGTCCTGACTTCTCAGACACAGTTAGTTCATAGTTTCCAGACATTTGGCAAATGCCTAGAGGAAGGTCTTTTTTATGTTCTGTGTGTTCCTCACTCTGAACTAATTAATTTTTACAAACATGGAAAATATCTACTTTGCTATGGTGATGTGTTGCCCTGAGTTTTGCAGTTCTGATGTTTTCATTCTTCTGTATCTGTTTCTCATGTATTCTCTGGAAACATGACCATGTTTTTGTAACGGTAGCTTATTATTTATATTCCTTTCTCCTGGGCACAGAAGTTTGATGGACATTTCCTTTGACCAGTGTGATTGAGGGGCGGTGAGCTATCCCCTCCAATCCACTGTGATTTCTAAGACACATATACAATAAAGTCCAGCCCCACATCGGGGCAGTTGTTGATTGTTCTCTTAACAGGTGTCAGTCTCCTTCTTTTCGTGTCCTTATCGCGACAGTGATGAACTTTCAGATCTTTTAATTTGAAAGATCAGAAACAGTCCAATCAAACTGCTTACCACCTGGCTCCTTCTTTTTGCAGTGGAATTAAATAAAATTATAATTTCCAATTTGAAAATAAAAGTGGAAAGTAATTATTCAACAGTGACCTGGATGGATCCTTAATTAGTGATCTGTGCTTGCCCAAAACACAACTGGTTTTATTTTTGCTGGGTTTCTGCTCCTAGAATTGGCAAGTGCTGTGGGCCACTCCTGGAAAGCCCTTAGGAGGGGAGGGAAGCAAGGAGGATTATTTTTTTGCCCAGCAGCATCCCCTACCGTTCCAAGACACCTCCCAGCGATCCCCAGACAGGAGGGCAGGGCAGCTCCCAGGGCTCAACAGCAGACCTGGAGGGGCAGGAGTGAGGAAATGGAAAGACTTAGTGTCCCCAGGAGACTCACAGGTGACTCTTTAAGGGAAAACTATTGCCCCAATAATTCAAAATACTGTATGTTTCAGTACCATAAAAATATTAATGACTGGAGCAGCAGTTTTCTAAGGATCCTTGACCACCACATGAGACACTTGCTAATTTAAAACAGACTATCTTGAGCTGTTGTGGTTTCTCCCAGCAAGCCTTATTCCCTCACAAAACATATGCCCATATTTCTCTCAGTTATGTGACAGCTGTCAGCCCCAAATTGGCTTCCAGATGTTCATAGAAAAAAGGAGTCTTTGAGTGTACTTGGGATTTTTTTGTTTTGTTTTGTCTTGCAAATACTACTATGCCTACTCATAAATTTGGAACATTTTTAGATGCCTTAAAACTGAAATGTGCATTCACGAAATCCTTTTCTCCCAAAGGGGACCTGTAAGCACTATTTTCAATTTGCATTTCTAGGGGTATTGAATTTTTATTTATGCATGAGCAAAAGTTTGCAAAATATATACGCAGGTGGAGGAAGGAGTCTGAATATACATCTACTGATTTCTCTGCATCTTGCTTTATCTATTAAACTGGGCTAACAGTACTTCTGCACTTCGAGGAGTATTGTGAAAGTTTACTCATTAAAGTTTGTATAGTATTTTGAGATCCTTCATGGTGGATGCTACACAAGTGCAGAAACACATCACTTGATAGATACAAATGGCAATTTACTCTCAGCCTCAACAGTGTTCGGTAGGGAAGTAACTGAAGAATATCAAAGGCTGCAGGCTCAAATGAAAACGAGCTCATCAAAATAAACGATTTACCAGAGGCTTCCAAGCACCCTGCTTCCTACAGATGAGATGAAGAGTTCATCCCCTTCTCTGCTTGACAACAGAGAATAAACCATAGCAGTGCACATCACTAACAGTGGTTGCAGCACTATTCTCTGTTGGAGAATTTCATGGTATTGTAAAGCCCCATTAACTGATGAATTGAGGTCAGAATGGTTCATGTTCACTGTGAGTACAGAAAAATACTTGGCCCAAACATGGAAACCAAATTGACTTTCATAATGAAAAAAGGCTCAGGGATAGAGGGATAGTGGTACCTGTGAGTATTGCCTTAAAAGAGTGTCTCTTTTTTCCCCATTTAGCTATTCAAATGAAGGAAAAAGCTCATGGAGAAAAAAGAAATAAAACAAAACCAAAAACAAACAGAAAAAAACACACCCAACTTTTGAATTTGGGGGAAAGGATCCACTTGTATTTCTGTGTGATCTACAGAAGGAAAGATTTCTGCACCTTCAGTTCTGTGAAAAGCAACCAAACTGAATTCTCTTTAATTTTGAGGGTTTATACTGACACAGTTACCTGAGCCCCTTCTGCACTCTCTAGCAGATTCATGAGTTCTTAGTGCTCCTCAATTTCTGGAATAAAAACTTCTCATGAGATAGGATTTTCTGGTTTCATCAAATCTCTTCAGAATTTCTCTACCTACAAACTTGACACCTAGTCTGAACAAGTTGACCCAATTTGCCTTTTGAACGAAAGTCTGATAATGAAATTTCTAACACTCACCGCAGCTGGACTAGAACTAATTCAATCACATCTGACCTTGTGACAGGACAGGTATCTTACATCTCAACCCAAGGAGTAGTTGCAGCTGCATAATTACAAAAGAAGAGGGGAAAGAATTTTAAACCAGAACAGAACCTAGAGATTTCAGAGTCAGTTTTTCTTTTATTCCAGCTAGAATCAGCTAGTGTCCCTCCAGGACAGCCCTGTAATCCCAGCCATGTTCTGCAGCTTGAATCACTCTCTATCCTGAGCACCAGTGTAGCTACTCAAGAGGGAAATACCACTACACAGCTTAAATAAGGGTGCCAGTCTCAAAGCCCAATCCAAAATCCTTTTGAATCTCTGGCAACTTTTTAAATAGCTTTGAATCGGAACTTTAGCTTTTAACTAATTTGCTAAACTGATAGAATTTCAGATGCCAAACTGACAGATAAGAGGTGCAGTTTATTTTCTAAACACCCTCTACTCCTATTGATTTGTCAGATCAAGCTGAATGAATGCTTTTAATATGTTTCTTACCCAAAATGCAAGTTGTCTTAATGATGTTTTTCCCTGAAAGTTGGCATAAAAGATTTGTAGACAAAAGAAAGTAATCTTGAAAACTGAGAAGGGAAAGAGAGTATTCCTTTTCACTTCTAGCTTTACTTTAGAGCCTGTTGTTTACTGTTTTAACATTTCACAATTCATGATCAAACAACTGATTCATTTCTAGTCCTTTCTTTAAAGGAGATTAATTATTTTCATTATTAACTAACAGTTTTCTTCTAATTAAAAGAAATTATAGGGCATTCACCAGTGGCATTATTCTAGTCAATAAACTAATTATGGTTGTGACAAATGAAGGAAAAGCCACCAACTGATCTTAGGACTGTGATTTAAAAAACTTTAAGTATGTGATTTTCACATTCCGTGAAAAAGCAAAGTAGATCTTACATGCACTTTTAGTCACTCTTTAGATTGTACAAAAAAAATATATTAGTCCTTTGAAATGAGTATACTGCCTCTGGAAATTTCTAGCTGAACTACCTATATACACTTGGTGTATTCTTGTGATGTCATTTTGATTGGAGCAGGAGAAGAGGAGCATTGAACCTCTCTTATTTCTCTGCTGAAATGTCATGCCAGTTGAAACAAAGCCACTCCATGTCGCTCTGGCCGCTGACCGCCCGGTAGTCTCGGCCTGCGACGAGGTCCGGTGTCCACGCGGTGTGGCTACCAAAGACCCGTCCTCGGGCTGCCTGAGAAGGCACGAAAGGCAGGCTGCACCACGGCTGTTGCTTAGCAACTGGGCGAGGGTAAAAGACGAGAGAGGGCCAACACTGAGTCTTTTGTTCCGGCTTTTATTTCCCCCCCGGAAGGAGCGGGGGGTGTGCTCGGAGGGGAGACGTTCAATCGAAGGCATTGGGATCGGGGAGACAGCACTTTTTAAAGGGGGTTGGAGAGAGAGGGGAGCAAGGGAGCAAGCCAGTAAGGGAAGGACATGAGGTAACAGGGAACAAATCATAACATATCAGGGGAGGAACAGATACAAACCAACCAATAGAGAACTGAACTGAACAGAACCTTCCAGGGCTTCATATATAAAGAATAGGCTGTATTATTAAACATGAGGGGTTTGAACCAATGGGGAGAAAGGAACAGCAAAGCTTCTGGACGGGAGGGAGGAGATGCTGCGGGAGTGACACACAGTGGGTGTCAGCCCTAGACTTGGGCTTTGCCCTCGGATCCGCCCTCCGGGTTGGAGTCCTGGATGGGGAATTCCACCCACTGCACTCAGCCCCAAGGTGGGCTGGGCCACCGCAACAACTCCAAATAATGGAAGTGGCATATTTTTGCTTTGAAAATAACACCAAAAAATAAATTTCAAATGCTATAAAGACTTCATCAATTTCTCCCTTAAAAATGTTACTATCATCATCATCATTACAGCAATGAAAAATGTTTTTCACCACTTGGAAATGGGCTAAGAATGTTACATTAACTCTACTTTGCAAACAAAAATTTGAGAACTAGCATAGTGTAGTGTTTTTCTGAAAACTAGATATGAAGTCACTAGTCAAGTCAGACTTCAATTCAAAGGCAGGGACTCTGACTGTAGCTTATTAGTTCTCCTGCTTTTTGTGTACCTTCAAGACACCTTTTTGACACAAGTTGAATATATAAGAACAACTAGAGATTACATAAAAACCTGTGATCTTCCAAGTGAGCAGAGATGCATCAGTTGCCAAGGCAAAGACTTGCAGTCTACTGCAATGTAGAGCAGAACTGGCTAATGAATAGGTTCACAGAATCATAGAACAGCTTGGGTTGGAAAGAACTTTCAAGATCATCTGGTTCCAATGCCCCTGCCAGGGGGAAAGACACCTTTCACTAGAACAGGTTGTTTAGAACTCCATTGAAACTGGCCTTGAAATGTAAATGTGGGGGCGGGTGGGTGGTTTTGTTTGGTTGGTTTTGGTTTTAGTATTGCAGTGCATCTGCTGGCAAAGCCCATAACTCCTTCCCATTCATGGTGGTTCGTCTTCTTTGAGGCTGTTATGACAGGGTTACAAGTGTTAACAAGATCATATCCTCAAACTTGGGGACTTCAGAAATGTTTTGAAAAGGGATGTGATGAAACAAGAGAAGGAAAAATACTTAGTCTGGATTTTGAAAACCACTAACAAAAATCTTTGCCATCGTAATCCAAAGTATTCCAGCTACACCACTAATACTTCTGCCTTTCTTGTTAATAGTTTGGCTCCCTCATGTCCACATGAAAATCTTCCAAAATCAAGCTGCATTGGAAGGTATTTTCAGGTCCTTTACACAATCAAACTGTGTCACATAAGAGTAATAATACATTAAATTGTTAACACTCAATATCTATTTGAAAATTTTTGCATCAAAGTATAAATTTTGCATTTACTGTTGGGGTTTTCTGCTAAAGTTTTAGCATTCCATTTTGGATCTTCCAGACAGCAAAAGGGACTAGGTGCTAAGGTTGCTAAAAGTTCAGAAAATTTCCTAGGTAACAACGATTTCTGAAAATCTTTCAGTGTTTGCAGTATGCTCTTTGACCCACTAATTGGCTCTTTGCATCTACGCAAAGTTTTGGATTGAAACAGAAACTAGAACAATTGCTAGCCAAAGATGTTGACATTACTAAAAATGCAAAACAAAAGCCAATTTTTTACTACGCCAGGCACCTCTTCCATTTTTTTGGGGTTATGTACTGGACTAGTTTGGATGACAAGCTGGAGAAAAATAAATTGAGATCTAATTTCTTTCCATCATTATGAGTAAAACTGCAATGAGAATCAGATTCCATGGTTTTCACACAAGAAGAGAACAAATTAAGGACAAAGTTAATTTTTGGGCTTCACTGGGCCTTCTTCACAGCCACAGAGGCAGGCCATCAGCAGATTCAACCAAGACTAAAGCTATGTGCTTACAGCATGTCCTATGGTTGCCCCTCAGTTCTGGGGGAAGACATCAACCACAACAGTTATATTTACCTGGATGATCCAGAAAATGGGGAGGAAAAGACTTGTCTCTTTTCCTCAGTCCACTTTCCTCTATCCATTGGAATCCTCCACATTTGTCTGTCTTTCTCCAAACAATTTTCCTATGCCCATTGAATTTTCAGCAGTGACCACAGTGATCCTTCTGAAGCTGTTCACTGTAGCTCACAAAGTTATTTTCCCTTACATAGACCAGTGTCTGCAATCTCAGGCTGGATTACTGGCATTATTTATGAGGTAATGGCATACAACATGGCCTTTGATATCAAGAAATTCCCTTGGAATGCTGTCAGTGAATGCCTTTCTCCATATTTAGTGAGTTTCCTTTTTTCCTCCCACCTTCAAGTCCCAGCTCAATTCTCAACCTTTCTGTACCTCATTGCTCATCTGACTGTTTTTCTATTCGTTACCACTGTTTGCTTCACTTGTTAATCCTTAGTCTCTTCTTACTCACAGTCTTTCGTAATCTCACTTTTTATACGGTCTCCCAGACTTTTGACAAAAACCTGTCCTCTCTGCCCTCAGTAGTTACAACTTTAAATCCTGTCTAATCTAGTTCCCACTGACACAGCAGATCTCATTTTTGTCCTGACACAGTCACCAGTCCTCTCCTTGTTGTGTCTCAATTTTCTCTCCCTTGACTTCAGGGGGGAAAGTGCAGGTGTCGCAATGGCAGCAATAAAGACACGGCAACACGGCTTGGTCCGTGGTGAGCAGAGAGCGAGCTCCCTTTATTGTCCTATTCCCTTTTTATAAGGTAAGAACCCAGGCAGATGAATCGCTAGGGTCCAACCATCCCCGGGTATGGTTGGGTAGGTTCTACACCACCCAATTCAAAACATATCATGCCCAGACCCACAACAACAGGTGCTTATCTTATTGTTTTTCATACCTTCCATGGGAAAGAAGGACTTTCTCACAAGCAGGCCCAGGCAGCAGCTCCAGGCCGCTACAGTGCAGGGACCTCACATGCAGAGAAAGAAGATTAACTGGGATTTACATGTTAAATTCAGACATGCCTGTCAAAATACCCAGCCAGTTGAGACTTAACTTTGGAAGAAAACAAATTCCTTGAGTGCCTCTGAATTAAACTATGGAACTTCCCAAGACTTATAAGCTTTATGCCACTCAGATAAGTGGACTTGTCATTAACTATGGGAAGATTCACATATGGGATATTTCTTTTGCCTTTCCTGCTCAAGCAACCTTGATCTAGGTGACTTTCTGAGGAGCAGCTGACCAGATTAAAAAATCCAGGTTGTAAGCATTCCTTTTAAATAAAGAAATATTAGTTTCTCATTTTTATGTTTCTTTTTAGGAGGGTTGTTTGTTTGTTTTTAATAACACCAGCAGGTAGAATAAATAGATTTAATTTTTTCCACTGCCTCCAAGAATAAAAAGCTACATCTCCCAACACACAGAGGCCACTCTAAGAGAATTTGTCTGTCATGAGGACATGAATTCTTGCCATCATCAGTCATTCTGCTGTATAATTTAGGAAAGGATTAAAACCTTTCCTGAACAATGACTAAGAAAACAAAAATGGAGGTTGTTTTAAATAATGGTCCTTTTTGTAGTGCTGGTCCACACACATTTAGAGCATCCAGCAGAGCAAGGCAGCTCCTTGTGCTGCAGAGATAAAATGAAAGTGTTGGAGGAAAAGTGACAACTACCCCAGAGCTATGGCTCAAGTTCTACTTGTACAATGACAGTCTGTCTTTAAGCTATTTTATGTATATATTGCCCACTTCTCTGACCATCTTTACATATGGGAATTCCTATAGGCATCAGAGTGAACATGTAACAGAGGAGGCTGTAATGCCAGTCTCTGCTGACTGCTTGAACTGCTCAGTGAAAATGTACATGGGCAAATGAATGCACAGAGAGTATTTGTGATTTAATAAAAGCCAGGTGGTTAAGCCAGCCTTATGGAGCAATGCAAACTAGTAAGAGCAAGGACTGGGGTGAAAAGGCAAAAGCAAATTAGGATGCAAAGAAAAGAAACTTAAGGTCACACCTGAGTATGGCCAGTCAGTGAAGGGCATGAAGAAATGGCACAATCTGAAACACAGCACTGCAAAAATGTCCTGGCTGCTCAGGAGCACAGTTATTTGTATCACACTCCCACTCAGAGGCTCCACATGAGTATCAGGGTCCCATTGTGCTACATATTGCAAAAACACAGTAAAAGACAGTCCAAAGTTATAATCACAGGAATAAGCAGAGAAAAAGCATCAGCACTGCAGCATGTAGGAGGCAAACCTTGGATGAGTGGGGAGCAAAGTGAAAAGATTTCATGCCAGAATGACTCTGGGTTTGCTACAAAGGATCATGAACCTCTCAACAAACTTGCAGCTCAGTGAGTTCCATGTACTTCCAGGTGCTGTAATGAATGTTGCACAGAGAGATAATTAACCCTCCTCACCAGAAAGCTCTGCAGTGCTAATGCTTTTCAGCACAATCTGTCCATGACACCATGGTAGAGTGCAGAGCCAGCTTTATTATTTCAGTTTGTTCTGCTCCTTTTTACTGCTACTGCTCTCTAAGGTTAATTGTACTCCCTGTGCTGATGCACAGTGGTATCTATACATAGACCTCACTGTATGGATTCTTTCTTTCCTTTTTTCTTTTTTTCCCCTTTTTAATCAATAAGAATTTAAAATGCTATGCAGCTTTCTCAATAAAATGCCAGGGGTCATCCAGTGAAGTGGGAGAGGGCAAGAGTAAAGGAGTAAACCCTTGACCCTCTCTGACTCAGCTCACTCTTCTCTTGGGTTGGAAGAGGATTAAAAGTAGATGAAAGAAAAGACACAGGATCACCCAAATGCAATCGTTTTCCTTGTGAAAGGTGTATAGTAAATTACAGCAAATACCATGGCCTTGGTTCCTATATCTCAGTCTGCTTCCAGACTGAAGTCCGACATCCAGCTAAATGCCTAGGCCATTCTTTCTCTCTTCAGACTCCTAAGTTCATGTTCACCTCAGAGCTATGTGGGAGACTGTATCAGTGGGA
This sequence comes from Climacteris rufus, assembly GCA_013398175.1. Classification (NCBI taxonomy): domain Eukaryota; kingdom Metazoa; phylum Chordata; class Aves; order Passeriformes; family Climacteridae; genus Climacteris; species Climacteris rufus. The sequence goes on from VZRZ01006453.1 coordinate 351,225, forward strand.
TCCTCATCAAGGATTTGGAGATATGTTCTTTTTGGGATGGGCTTCAACCAATGTGACTACATCCGTACCAGAAGTAGTACACAGATCTGATCTTTCTCCGTCACAGCTAATCCTGCAACCACAAGAATATAAAGAAACAGAAAGAACAGGACAAGCCCCTTGTAAATGTCTTCCTATTTCAATAGCTAAGTGAAACCCCAGGTTTGGGTTTAAGGTGGAGGCTCAGGTTCATCAAATGCTAATGTAAGTATTCTGCTGGTTCAGCTATCTTCTCACATTGGACTCATGAACGGATTCATGACCACAATATGAGATAAAGAGAACTGGTGGTGCTTCTCAAGATTATGAACTGTCACAGGGACTGAATCATGAAGTCACCATGTCCACAGCACTCCACAACCAGCTGAGGGGAGGACAGATGTATGTCTTCTAACACCTTGTGAAATCAGAGGAGCTCTGTCTTGATGGGAAGCCTGTCCACATGTCTGCTGACAGCACTTGTGCTGCACAGGGTCACCATACCTTAGACATGACATCCTACAAATCTGCAGCTCCAGCAGGTGTTTTGCCTTCAGTCTCTAGTTTTCTGTAGATCAGTTTCTCTGGGGTCCACAAACAAGCACTAAGACAACCAAGTTCATATGCCAGAGTGCAATGCTATTAGCAAGTTCAAAAATGTGAAGTTTATGACAGATCTACTTCAGCACTGTGACTACCTGGCCAGTTAGGTCAGGAAAGATTATCTTTCTCTTATTAGGTGCACTGCAAGAAATTTATCGCAGTCTGTAATAAAACTGTCATTGGAATCTGATGAAAGCTAAATGCAAAGCAAATGTCAGATCATTCCATGCTGATGATTGTTACTGTATGTTTCCAAAATAACCATTTAACACTGTTCACTCTTAGCAAGTATCTTTGATTTATATTTTGATTTCATTTTGTGGGGGAAAAGATTATTGGAATTTAACAGGGATCCATAACATTCATGGTGGTAGGCAGTGAAGAGTTAAATTAGATTATTCATTTCATACTGAAATCAAACTATGCTGAAAGTAAACAATCACCTTTACTCTCTTTTGGATGATGTAGCTCCCTTGCTTTGAAACTGCTAATACTTGAACAAATCTCTCCTTGTTTGGAAGTTTATATTTGAGGAACAGACCAAGACAGATGGTTTCTTTCTCTGTAAGCTATTGATTAATGGATTGTACTAAATGGTGTGACATGCCCTTTAAATGGAATTTACAAGTAATATATTGTATGGCAACTGCATTATTAATGATTTTGATACCTGGTATTTGTGTCTTCCTACTCTGAATTCTTCTTATTTATCCTGGTGAAGGTAGAGGGCAAAAGCTGGTTTCCTCCTGCTTGCTGGCCTTTGTTCTCACAATCATATGTATTCCTAGGTTTATTCTCATTATTCACATTACATCTATCCTGACAATTTTCCTGACTGTATGCCAGTACAAGAAGGAAAAAAAATCTTCTCTTGCAAGAAAATCGCCAAAGCCTCTAGACAAATATATCTGTGTAAGAATTGAAAATGACTGGAGAGTTCACTCATCATTATTAAAAGATGTTTACAGTCCTACATAAAAACAAAAAGAGAGAATCAAATCTTGGTTTTTGTTTGGGATTTTTTATTACTTAAAACTTTCTCTCCTTATTTTTCCTTCACTTTGAGAGGCAGGCTGCACTGCAAATATACTATTGTGTTTACCAAGAGGTAGATTTATATACGGAAGACTGAAATAAAATGCAAAGGGAAATTAAAAAGTAATTAAACAAGTAGGAAAATTCAAAAAACAGTATTGTTCACTGCTTATTATTCAGTCTTTCTAGAGGGAGAGAATTTTGAAATCACAGAAACAAAGGGATAATTCACAGAAAGTAACAACTTTGCAGAAAAAATGCATTTAGTCTTTTGCACAGGCAAGGGCGTCAGGGAGATGTTCATTTCAGACCTGTTCCTGAGTTGTTGGAAGAAAAAATATGCTATCAACCTGATGAGTTAAACAACAGTGAATCATGAGAATCTGGTTGACTTGCTGGAGAAAATTCTGAGTAAAGTAACCAGCAAAAGCAGGGGTGGCACAACTTACTCATTAAGGAATTTTGCTGTCACTCCATTAAAAAGAAGGACCTGGCTCACAACAGGTAATCATGCCTAACAGCTTTACTGAATACTGAATATCAGATATTGAAATCAGTCTTTGCTTAAACAGCTCAGAATGATCCTAGGAATGGTAGATTAGAGCTATCACCCGGCATATGTATCTAAATGAACATGATGTGATAAGGACTGGAGACAATTCAAAGTCACAAGTGCCACTCTTTGGGAAGTTGTGAACTTGCAAAAATACCCATTTCAGAATGAATGTTCTAGCTTCCAAAATGAGAGAATTGAAAATAAAATACAAAAGTGATTGCCTGAAAAAATCAAAACATTCAGTCTCACAATTTTCCTGGAAGTCCCAGACTCTCACTGGGGCAGAGCCTAAGTTCATCTCCATTTCCAACCCTGCTGTACCTAGGGAACAGACTGGGAACTATGTGGGCAGAAACTCTGGGAGGAGCATCCAGAGAGAGACACCTGAGTTGGGAAGTCTTTCATGTTCACCTCTGCAGTAGGGAGCTGGCAAGCCTGATCCCTTGAACCAGTGTGAGGTGGTGATTTTGTCTCAGAATGAAAGATGCTTGAACGTCAGGCTCTGGATGAGGAAGCCAAACAAGTTAAACATTTTTATTTAAAATAAATTTCCCCTCTTACCTTCCAAAAAGTTTAAATTAACCAATTTCTTTTTTAGATGGAAATAGCTGGTGTTATTGAACAACAGATTGGTCCAATAGAGAAAGGAAGAGCAGTAAATACCATTGGTGATAGGAAGGTGTGAAAATGTAGGTGTGCTCTCTGCTGAGCAAGTCAGTATGCAAAACTAAGCCCTATGTAATAATTATATTAGTCTACCCTGTGCCATGGTGTGACTTACAAAATCTCAGTATGTCAAAAGGCCACTATAAGAAGAACAAATATTGAACATGGCTGAAAATGCTTTGAACAATGAAGTAAAAAGAGATACAATTCAACATTCATCAAAGTAATTGATTGCTGCATTCCAAGAATGAATATCACTTACAAGCATTTAGTTCATCTAGGGAGAATTTTTTTAACATTTAATGTCTCAGAAAAACCCATGTGAACTACATCTTTTAAAAATTAAACCAGAGAAGGAAGCTTTTTCTCAACCAGTTCTTGAATAGTCCACTGAAGACACTGGAAAAGTTTAATGAACTGTGTAACTCTCCACATCTTGTGTAACACTAAAAGCAAAGACGGCTTGATAGGTTTTTAAGCCTAATCATCCTCTCAGCTGTTTTCATGTAGAAGTTGAATTTTCTCGAATCCATTTATTGAGTGGAATGTATTGAATTTCCTTAAAGGAGAGATTATTTTGGCCTTTGCTTTTGCATCATTAACAAGTTTGTTTTTCTGTTCAACATGAGGTTTTACACCACTTTCAATAGCATGGTAAACATCTTCCATGTTCCAGTTCTGTGTCAAACTTCCTGAGATGCCAGCTGTGTTTAGGCACACAAAACTTCATCTCTCAGACATACATAAAACTTCACAGTTGAAATGAAGTATTAGTCACAAAAGCAACAATGTACATTGGAGTTTTGATAAAAGATTCCCATTATGAAAGAAAGTTACTGTTTTTATAGACTCCATAAGAAGAATTGAACAAAATAAGAAGTCATCTGATATGTAAGACCAGTGTATAGAGAAACTGACCCAAACTCTACTTCAAGTTTTAAAAATTGGTTAGAATCTGTTTGCAAGTTATTTTAATTGATCATTATTTACAATCTGTTTATTTATACCTCAATAAAAAAGAAATTAAAAAAAAATCTTAGGAGTCTTTCAGTCCATTTGAAGACAGTATCAGAAGTTTGGTTTTTTTTAAATTAAATATCATATAATGGAATTTTCACATCATTAATGAAAATTTGCCTAAAATCACGGTTTCTAATCTAACCAATAAGAAGAAATGGGGGAAAAAAAGCTTTTCAAAAATCATCTAAATATCTGAACAAACTGCTAAGCAGGAATTCTCTAAAATTTCATCTACTTATCTGCAGGTTTTTTACAGTGAGCCATTATTTCAAATGGATTTCATTGATTTTTGAGTTAAAGAGAAGCGGTGAAGTTAAACACCCTCTTTTTCCTTTTTCAACTGAAGTAATAATACCAGTTGAGGAACATCATAATTTTTTCCAAAAGTGTACCATTTCCTTATAACTCATAAGATTGTTATTACAGAAATTAAACTGACAAAGAAAAGCATTGCAAAGAGATAAAGTAAATTTACTGATAGAATCACTTTCAGAAAGAAGTGTAAACAATCAGTTATATTTTTAATTACTTTTACAAAGATAACAGAGTGAAGAAATGTATTTCTTTCATTATCCTACCCAGTCCTATGTTGCAGGTTACCACTTAGGAGAGACTAATATATTCGTGTTTAGAGTCCAGAGCTCACAAATGCCCATGAAGAAAAATAAAAAGTCTCCTCTATCCAAAGTTTTCTCATTTGCTTATTAAAACAATGTGAAAAGCCAAATTATTGTCTTCAAGAACTGAACTGTTTGAAATTATTTTTAATTCTCCAGATTTAGCAGCATTGCAAGATGAACATACAGGAAAATAAGCAAAAATTAACTATAGATTTCCCTATTATTCACCTATAAGCCACCTCTTTAACCCAAATTATTTCTTTCTGAACTGATTTTTTACCTGCTCTTTCTTTTTAAGGGGACAATACTTGTAAAGGAGTGAAGGTTTTCTGAAGCTCAGCTTATGCAGAAGGCAAGAATATAAATTCTACAAAAACATATATAAAAACTCACATATATATAGCATATATACAAGAAAGAGAAGTTTGTGGGTGCTTCACTGAAGAAATAATGGTGTCTAAAATTCAAATTCCTATCTTTGGGCCTTCTATGGGCAAACTCAATGTCCACACAAGCAGACACTGCACCATGGGGTACATGGTAAGCACAGCTCTCTTTGCCACATAATTTGGTGGTGAAACACTTGCAGCATGTCCTACATTCCCAGTAGTATTCCCACTAAACAGGTAACTTTTTAGTGGGAATATATAATTTCTATAATACTATGTATCACAGTAAGGCATGGCCATAGGCAGCATCCCAGCAACAAGTTCTCCTGCTCTGTGAAGTGGCTGTGGCAACTGGTCTACCTTTCCAATTCTTCCTCTTACCTTGTCAAAAAGCATTAGCAGAAAAAGCTCTTCTGCTGTACTTTCCCCTTGATAACAATGTTGATTTTAAAAGGATTTAATTTTGAAGAGGAAGAAGTCAGCACCTTATATCATGAGAATGCCTGATATCTTTCAGCATCTCTAGAGAGAAAAGTTCTCTCTTTGGAATTAATATATTTTTTGTACCTTTTGAAAAAAAGAATCAAAACAAAACACACCAATCAAGGTGAGACAGTCAGAGACAGTAATTTTCCCTTTCATGAGACATATTAAAAAACGTGTATTTATATATATGTGTGTATACATGTCAAAATAATAAAAACGATACATATTTCGCCCCTTTGGGAATGGGAGAAAACTATGAGTAATGATCAATGCATAGCTAGCCAGGATAATGCAGGAATGAGATAACAGATGAAAAGATGAGAATTCAGAAAAATGCAAACCTGATAATCCCAAACATGCAGTCAGTGGAGTGTAGCAAGTTTATATTTAAGAAACACCTGATTACACGTAAACACAAGATGAGTCCCATCTACCTCAAGACCTCAGGCAAAAGATGTTTGGCCTTTCCTCCACTCCAGCCCAATGAACCCCCAGGTGTTGACCACCCAGACTTTGGCTTGTTCTGAAAGATAGCCCTGCACCATCATCACAACAGACACCGAACCAGCAGTGATGTGTCTGCAATGCCAATTTACTATAGGAGTGATGCTCTGCCCGACCTGTCCAGAGCATTGTCCAGCCTTGTCAAAATACCTGTTATTCCCAGGGACACCTGAGAGCGTTTGGTGGGGTGAAAATGGCCCCAAAGTTCTTACAAAGACAGGCTGTCCCCATCCTTTGACTTTGAAAAGAAGGAGTTATCTTCCTTTCCTCAGGAAGCAGAAGGTCAGGAAATATCTGCATTTAAATGGAAAACAGTTAAAAGTGCTAACACCAGGAGCAGCTCATAATTAGGGATTATTATCCTGGCAATATGGAAAGATTGATACAGAGTTGATGCTAATGACTTGTAAAATGATTAGGTCATTTTGTCACCAGTTGTTTACTCTGCCTATAGACACAAAAACCTGTTTACCTTAACCACTGCAGAGCTCTGTATGATGCCCGATGGGTAGGAAAGAGTATAAACTGTGATGCTGCAATGCACTATGATATAAGCTGTGCACATGGGAGATAAATGTTGAAACCGAAGAGAAAACTTGGCATTTGTTTAGGTAAGCAAGCCGCAGCACAACTGAGGATGTCAATTGACTGTCGATTTCAGGAATTTCTGCATCAGACTCGAGTGCCACATCAGAAACTTGTGAGGTTTGACCTGAATTTACTGGTTTCAATAGTTACAAGAACTCTTTTTTCCATCCCATTTTTTTTCATCTGAAGCAAAGTTCAGAAAATGTTTGGAGACAAAAACGTGTAAGCAAAATCACAAAAAAAAAAACCTTTCTAGGTGAAATTGTCTGAATATACCTAAATGAGTCCATACAAGACTATCATTTCTGTAAGAAATTCATTTTTTTGACCTGATTCAATGCATAACAGGAGCACCTACTTGTACTTTCAAAGGCAACAAGCCTTAATCATCTACTTAAGATAAGCGTGTTCTCACATACTTCCCTGAATGGAGAGGGGAAAATATCTTACCTCTCTAAGTGTCTTGCCGAACCAAATCTTCAATAATGAACTTTGAGTGGTTGCAAATGAATCCTGAGTGAATGTTTAGTCAGCAGAATTGTTGGGACTCCTGGGCCTCCTTCTTCCTAATCAAGGCAAACACAAGATAAAAATCAGCTCTTCTCCCTATGCCCTCAGAGATGGGATGCCCTCATCTCACTGGTCTCACCTATGAACTCTTCTTTGCTTAAGATGTGCAACACACCCCAGTTGCTCTATGTCCTGAGCTCAGGAAGATGGACACAATCACCACTCCAGCAATGGGGATGGTGCACTGGAGAGCAGTCCCCCAAGGGAGCAGGAAAGAGGCAGGGAGGGATCAAGGGGCCATGTCTGCTGTCATCTGTCATCATTGCAGCTGCCTCATGGAAGACAACCCTGTAACAGAAGCCTTCTAATTTCTTTGTAAAGTATCTCATTCGTCCCTCCCTTCCTGAACTGCGTGTCTATTAAAACGTGATAAATTAATTCTGCCATTCCCAGTTCCAGCCTGTGCCCTTACTGAAGGAAGATGAGTCATACTAGTCAGGACTCAAGATAGAGATAATTATACAGGGGTCAGGGAAAGTATTTCATTTTCTCACTGCTGATCTGCCCTATCAGTAGTGCAGATGGGATCTGCCATCTCTCCTGTTGCTCTAGGAAACTGGACAGAGAATCAGAGGGCATGGAAAATGAATGTTCTCTTGTGAAAACATTCCATACAAATGCCCTGCATAACATGCTATTGTTACATAAATATGACTGACCAGGAGCAATGAATTTGAGGGGTCTGATACTGGGACCAGATTTCAGTGCTGTGCAGGTGTTCCCTTTTCAGTTCCCAGCGGTGGTCATGGAAAAAGCCATGTGTGCAAGACAGTGTCTGCTAGTGCTATCCACAGATTAATGGACTGGTATGAGTGCTCTCTTTGCCTACTCATGGGGGACCTGCCTGCTGTGCAGAAAGGACATGCTGGAGGGCTGCAGCCAAGGCTCTGACCTTGCCCTCTGCAGATAGTGATCATACCCCCCGCTCTGTGCACGGTATTTCTGACTTCCCTCACACACAAGCACACTCTGCTGACTTCCACCAGGCATTTAATTTCTGTCAGGCAGCTTATGGGTCGTAATGAACCTCAGAATTTGAATGATTTTTTTTTTAGCACTTTGCCTTCTTAAACACTGACAGGATCTCAGAGCCCCTGCTACTTTTCACAGCTAGCTAAGTGATGCATTGATGTCTCACCAGCTACATTTGAATTCAGTTTTGTGCAAGACAGAAGCATCTTCTGGATGTGCTGTATTTTAATTGGGTAAGGAATGAAACACAAAAAGTTGCAAGTAATTTGAGAAAAAAAAAACATATTTTATCCACCCTAACTTAAGTTAGTTAGCAAAAATAAAACAACCTTCTCCACCACCATAATCACTGTCCTCCCTTCTTTTTTTTTTCTCAGCACAAGTAATTGAGATTAGAGTTAAAAGATACATATTTTCTTTTTATTGTTTAAATTTATATGTTATGTTATATTTAATTTATATCAGAACAACAGCCACCCCAGGGAAGGTCCTCATATTTTCCACTGTTCTGCTGTGTAATAGTTGAGAGAAAACTAAATTAACAAAAAATGCCATATATGCTTGAATAATGGCCATTCCTCATAACTCCCACACTCCAAATGTTGCCCTTAAACAGAAGCAGAGTCATTCTGTGCATGTATGCTGCCTGTAGCAAGCAAGAGCACTAGCAAGGATACAGGCTACCTGGACAGAATCTCCCAGAGTGGAGTCTGCCCATTGAAATGTATAACCAAGTGACTTCGAAAAATATTTATAAGAGATTAAAAAACCAAATCAGCAATAGCACTGATGTATTCCCTCCTTTCTTATGTGAGCTACAGTGTCTCTATTTTTCTTTTTTTTTCTTCTTTTTTTTTTTTTAAATCTATTCTTCTATATACAAAGAGTGATTTCAGGCTAACACAGTCAATGTATTAAACAAGAGGATCAGCACAGATCAACACAGGGCAGAGGTGATGCCTCTATTAGACAGCATGGTTCAGCTGGGTGATTCAACAGGAAGAAACAGGAATAAATTGTGAAGGCAAATATCTCTGACTATCTCAAAGATGTTTCTCTACCTCTCTGTCCATCTTAATCACTTCATTTACCATCCAGACAACTGCTTTGGTGAGCAAAGAGAAATTCTGCAGTCTACAGAGAATAGCTGTACAGCTTGCCCAAGAATCTGTAGAAGTCAAGCTCATCCAAAGATCCATGAGAGCTTTCCCACACCCAAACTGGCTGGTTGCTTAGTGGGTGGATGGGTAAACCAGGGTCACAGCACAGAGATCTCGTTGCCATCTGTAGAAGCAAAGCCATGGCTGGTGAATCCTAGGGAATGCAAGACACTGAGTCAATGTCATCACATCTGAGCAAATATAAAATACATGGTTGTGTAAATGATATGCTAAACTGAGAACAGGAAGGACATCATCCATTCAGAGAAAGAAGGGGAAAGAGATATCAGATGGGAGGAGACTGCAACCACTAAGACAATTCATCTGATTTAGAGCCTTGAAATTTGCCCTTAAAATGAGCACAGTCCAGACAAATTGTTCCATGGCTTACAAACCTCTCATTTTCAGATTCAAAGTAGAAGCCATAGCTGGCAGTGGTCTGCTGCTTCAAGTAAAGGCCTGAACACAGTTTCTATGGCCTTCCAAGATAATATCGTAATCACTGGCCTCTAGGAGAGCTCTATTTACATCTCCAAATCTGTTCTAGATGGTATGAAATAGCCACTGGGACGTAGAAGTGAAATCTCATTGTTTCAGTTTGCTAATTCCCCAGCTGCTGAGCTATCCATACTTTTTTTTTCTGGGTTTTTTTCCATAATGACTTCATACAATATTACACAATATAGCTTGTCTGTGGATACCCAGAGAACTCATTATCTTTTTGTGTATTTGCATGCCTTAAATTGAGTGTCCTGTGCTCACCTTTACCAGTAGAGAGTGAGGAAAATGGGAGGTGATTCATTATTGCAAGGTATTCTCTAATTTGCACATATGTTCAATTTTTAAACGGGCCATGGACAGAGGTGTTAAAATGGTGCTGGCTTCTAAGTGCACTTGGGAAGTTTGCAATGACTTACTCTTTGATCTCTACTTGAAACCTCTTCTCCTTCTTTAATAAAAGCAAAACCATGCTATGAATCCAGGTAGGTGCTATATGAATTTTCAGTACACTGCTGCCTCTGTAAAACTTTGACAGATTAAACCTCCAGACCTGTAATTTTAGATTCTTTCCACATATTAACATTCCTAAGTATATGGCATAGCCCACTACTCATATTTTCATTTAACAGTTTCACTCTATATCCTTGTTAAAATGTTTTGCCTAAAAGACACGTATACACAGCAAACTACAGACAGACGAATTTGTCTGTCTCAGGAGGGTGAAGAAACAAGAAAATGATGACAGAATATGACTCAGTACATCCAGAGTGGCTGAATATTTGCAATCTGATTGCTGAAAGGCAGGTGCCAACCCCTTTATACAGAAGAGAACCTCTGCATTGCATTTGGGTTGTACATTTTGCTTTTATCATCAGCTGCACAGAAAATATAATTGAAGAGATGTGAAACTAAATATTTTTGAATGAAGTTTTTATAAGAAATTAGATCTAAGAATTTGAGCACTGTTTTCTCCATATATCACATGGTCAAGGATGCACATGCTCTGCATTTCTTCAGCCCTCACTCCAATTCCCAACCCTGTGCAAGGGACCTGCAAGAGTGAGGTAGCCTAATGAAATATCCATAAGCAGAAAATTCTCCACTTGGTAAGAAACTCCCTTTCCGTCCCAGCCATCACAAGCTGACTCTTGCCCTGTGCCTCTCCCTTGGCCTGGGAAAGGTGATATGTCAAGGCCAGAGGCTGGGACAGAGAGGAGTTACACTACACATTTTTATTGGCACAGAGTCTATTAAAGGATGTCAACCAAGCAGTGAAATTAGAGTAGCCCAGGTGAGTAACATCTGAATTTGGGCTGGCCCTGTTCATAAGGGGAACGTAAATGGGCTTATCAATATTTCCTTAAGGTTACAGAGGGTGAGTGATGTCAGCTTGCTTTGATGCGTTACAGGAAACCTTTCTCTTTCCATTTTTTGTCCAGACCTTGCATCAGTATTTATAAGTGATTCCATTTTCATTCTAAAATATTGTGACCAATATGGCTAGATCACTTTGGTTCTTCCTTCAACTCTCCCTATATTTTCATGGAGCGAGCTACCCTCAAGTGGGGATGAGAACAGAGAACAGGCAGTGAATTACAGCACAGTTAAAAAAAAAAGAAAAGAATTGTTTTCTGCTATGTTTTATTCTCTAAATGTATATATAGCCAAGAATTTCTAGAAATGAGGCATAGATCCTCAGTGGAAAAAAACACGCCTTACATATGTGTATGTTGGTATGTTTATATGTATATACATATGTGTGTGTGTGTGCCATTTATACTCTAAACAGACCACTATACTTTGCACTAATCACAGACATTTCAGGTAGAGGTCCAACTTGTGGCCAGCCCCACGCCAGGACAGGCTGCAGCTGTTGCCACCTTGAGAAATTACCACTGCCACTACCAGTAACATATTTTTCCAATTAGTTTCAGGGAGGAAATGAGACATTTTTCTTTGTTAATGCCTCTCTCTCTTCCTTTCCTTGCCCATCCATTTTATGCTTCCTGATGGTGCTCAGGAGGCTGTCAGGTTCCCTCCAGCACACTTCCTGCTTCCACCCAGTAGGAATAAACTGTTAGCACTTTATTTGAAATGATTCCTGAGAAGTCTGATTCCTCTCACCAAAATGTGAATAATTGTACCATTTGACTTTTGGCTTCCTCCTCAGGGATCCTTCTGAGTTAAATAGTTATTGAATTTATCCTAATAGAGATTGCCAAAGAAAACTTTATTTAAAGGACATAGAGGGGAACAAACTGTTTGCTGAACTGAAAAAAGTTTGAAATACTATAAAGGGAGAGAAAAAGTCCCATAATGAAAGGTAGAAATCTAGGACAGACAAATCAGACCATAAAATGTAAAATCAACACAGTAGTGGGAAACAGGAAAGCATATACTGCGCCAAACATACCAGTGGAGACTATTACACACACTGACCTCAGATATCATATACAACATGCATCTGCAAACCACCTCATCCTTCAAAGTCCAACATTACACTGAGCTCAACAAGTCGATGCTGGAAATGAAGAGGCCTGTGTCAACAACAGTGAAGTGCTCAGTGTATGAATCTAAGATACCAGCGTCTTCAACCCTGTGTATCTAGTCTTTCATTTCTAAACTAAGGCCACTGCCTTTCCTATTTTAAATACTAAGAATTTGGCTCTAAGTAAGGAAAATGTGGTCATCTTTCTCAACACATCTGCTTAACATGTGCCTATTAATCACACAACATCCAGCCCAGTGAAGAGGTAGAAAAGCATGGCAGAAACAACACAGGTCTAAGAAAGGGAGCTTAACTCTCTTTGGGCCCATGCACCATCAAGTACTAACAAGTCTCCTTGAATAACAGTAACATGAAAGTGCTAATGAGCTCCATCCAAGACAGGTGACTTCAAACTTCCCTGTCACTTACAAGTGCAAAGCTCAGACATCATTTTCAACCCTTCTGATTTCCATCTAAATAAGACGAGCATAAGTACTTCAAAGAAAGTTCCTTTCCAGGTGTTCTAGCAACAGTTGTCTGTAAAAGGTGTCAGTGATTTTACAACAAAGTCTGCTTTCCATTAGATTTCTAGCTTTGCTGTGAAATTGGTAGGTGGTCCCCTACACAGTGTAGTAACATCACACTTTGGCTTGCACATAAACTGTGCACCTGCCAATAGTAATGATACGGTAGCAAAAGCCTAACAGGCCATCCCTTACACCTGAAATATCCTGTTCTGTTCTGTTCTGTTCTATTCTATTCTATTCTGTTCTGTTCTGTTTTTTTTCTCAAGTGAGCTGGTCAAACGATGGGAGATAACATTCAGTCCTCTTGCTACAAGGACTGGGAAGAACAAGACTTTCAGCTATATCTCAGCAGCCCAGGTCTTTCCAAGTATTTCCTCATAGTTACAAAATGTGCATATATGCTACAGTGGTCTGTAAGACTTCCCTCTCCTTCTGTAGGAATACTGTGATCCTGATATGTTACCATATTATCCACAAATGGCACTGACTAAGCTATTTCAGACCCGTTTTGCCACAGAATCTAAATCACTCACAAACAGATTGAGGTACGTATCTTCAGATTTTTCTCGTCATGTACGGAAATGTCACCCTGGCACTTAGTTTAATGAGAGGAAAACAATTCACTATCAGACATAGGCCCTGTCACCTGCCCCACTGTACGTACTAGAATATCAGAGCCCATCTGCAGGCACTCACAAGAACCCTGAAAACAGCTGTTGTCTCCATTGGTAGTGAGGTATTTTTTTGTGGTGAGAACCAATGCTGTGTCCTGGCCATTAGGAGAGCAGTCAACATCACTGCTTCACTCTCATTGCTTTTCAGAATTCCAGACCTGGGCCTGTATCTTCAAGATAATATCCACTCCTCTACACTTACAAGTAATTTTCCTGTGTCACAAGGAACTATTAATGGCACCATTTTCCCTGGATTTTCTGCCCCAGCTGACACAGCTTATAAGAATTCACAATTCTCAGCAGCAACAGTGAGAGCATGGTGTTGGGGAGACCCACTCTTGTTGACAGATTTCCTATGCAGTTTAAACCCACCATAACACACAGGGAGAGCAATATAGAACCAATAGATGTGTGATAGATCTACTAGTCTGGGGGGTCTTGTGTCATCACTGAAGGTTAACTAAATAGCAGGATTGCCAAATTGTCATCAAAGTGAAAACAGTGGCAAACATTGCAAATGTTGATGACATTTCTTTTCATACTTACCTGTGGTCTCCTGGTATTTTACTTCCAGAGTTACACCCTACCTCATATTTCTGCATTCCCTTCTGCTGTTCACATTGTGTGGACCCTGGGAAACCTACTCTATTGGCAATAGTTAGGATTGCTTCTAGTGCTGTGAAACTGAGAAAAGAAATAGGGAAATATTAACACTTTTACTGAGACTGGAAATGTGAAGCTTTTACAGTCAAACCTACAGAACCTGAAATTTCTTAGTACTTTTTGGAGTTATTTCTTTTCTTTCTACTGAATGGTAACCAAGCTGCAGACAACTAAAGAGCGGGACATTATAGGCAACAGTTCACAGTTCTGTTTGTGGCATATTTTACAATTTTTTTAAGGGTTTACACTAGGATCTCAAAGGATGTCTACAAGTTATATTTGCGCATGGGGAACACTTGTGACAGTTGTCAGAAAATGGAGGCCTTATAAAGGGAAGGAAGGGAGGTAAAATGCCAGACCAGACTCTTATGAATTACAAAATCAAGATCAGGATCATACATGCTTTCAAAAGAATGATTTCATTCAAAGGTTATACTCCACTGATAACCAGCTGCTTTCCACAAAGTAGTGTCCCATATTATCCCTTACAATTTGGATTTTCCCTTCCATGCTTATCTGGGAGAATGAATGAGAGTTGGGCACAGGAAAGGATGTGTGTTCATGATGAGTTTAGAGAATCCACATTTTAAGGATCATCCTCTCACCTCCCAGATATCCATGAAGTAGAAATACAAGGAAATATGAATTGGTGACCTCCTGAGCAATGGAGTGAAAACAGAAGGAGAGACCATAACTGCTGTCACACCACAGCATTCTCATGTTGATCATTAGCAAATAAGGAGTGCTTTTTTCAGCAACAGACATTCAAAACCAGTTCCTATTCTATCCCAGAGTAATCATAACTGTACACAAACATATAAGAGCAGTCATGCTACATCAGATGAAAGGTCACTCTCTGCTGATACCTAGGGAGGAGTGTAAGAATGCAGCAAATGTGATTTCCTCAGTACCTCTTGCAAGCATTTTGTAATGTGAGACTAAGAGACCTCTGAAGCCAAATATGGTTTCTGTGAATACAAGGATTCTCAATGGACTCCTCTTGCAAGAACTTATCCCATCTTACCTCAAACATATATAAACTTACAGCCTGTGGTAAGGAGCTTTGTTCTCCAAGGATTTAAGACCCAACTCTGATCTGACACAGTTACGTCATCTTGGCATGGAGTTCTCAGGAATCACCTCTGAAAAACAGCTGTGAGAAAGTCTTCAGAACAGAGACTTTAAAGATAAGAAAGGAAAAATTACAAAGTTAGGACTGTTGGGCCAGGGACTGCAGGTAGCTCAGAAATCCAGAAAGAAAAACACCAAAGTGGAAAGATATAGAATCCTCAGAATCATCATCAAAGAGGATTGGCTTGAGGGAGCATCAGAGATCAACCTTTCCCCTCCTGACCTATTCCTTCTTTGTCAGGAAAGACTCTTGGGCTATTTTATCAGGTGGTGAGCCTGCCAGCATTTAGACTCAGTTCTCAAAATCCTCTCTCTCAGGTGTGTTGTCTAATAAATATTTACTTTATGCTTTTAAGTCTGCTTGCAGAGTCTTTTTGCAAACAACTAAGGTGCCAAAATTAAGTGTTGCAATGAGGGGGGTTTGCACAGTTCAAAGTAGAAGTAAGGCACTCAAAGATACATGCAGCACATTAGCAGATGAATGTGCATGAGTCAGGCTTTAAGACTTGAGATTTCTAAGTGAATAAGGCCAGTACATCTTCCTAATCCAGGATTTTTACCCAGTATTCCTTTTTTGTTTGTTTTTACAGTCACTGCACAAATAACAACCATGTTCTTGGGCCACTATCAAGCCTGGAGCTGCATAATACATGCAGATTTTAAGGTCAAACTCTCTTTGTGGGGAACAAATACCATTATGGAAGAAAATACAGTATTTTGAGAATAACTCTCCCAAGGAATAAAAAAAGAACATAGAAAGAAGTTGTCATCATAATATACTCACATCATCAGATGGAAGTATCTTGGTCATTTGGGATAACACAGCACTGTCAGAGGATCAGTGTCTCTTGCTCTGACAATAGATGCTTTGCCTTTTATATAGCAACAGGAAATTATCATCTGTCTTGAATAGATTAATGCCTCAGTCCATTCTCATTATCCCTTGACTCACAAAAACATTAGAGTTCGCTTCATGGTGAAAGTCCTAGTTAAGTCTGTGGGAGATAGATACATATGGGGCATGGTGGCAGACAGAGGGGAAGGCACTGTCAGCAGGGGAATTATTTAGTCATGTATGCCTCATTTACCATACCATGTATGGTAAATGTTGTTATAAAAGTCTCTTCCAGTGAATAATTAATTTTCTAAACACAAACATGTTCTCATCTCACAAGAGAAAATATACTGCTCACTGAAGAGCTCGTGCTTACTCAAAGTTTCCCCTTTACCCCTCTTGTACATCATGTCTACCCAAATTCTTTTGTAGCAGTAAACTTCAAATAAATATCCCTGTGCTGCAGATGTCCCCATCTTTAGGAAGGATCTCAACCAGCTGTTAGCCATGGAAGGCATGTGCCATGTAGGATAGGCATACAAACACTTGCCAATTCATTATCATATCTGGCAGCTTTCTTTCATGTAATTCTCCAAAAATTATTCTTGAAGACACACCTGGATTATGACTGTGTATAGTGAAGAGAGAAAACCCACAGATACATTGAATGCTAGCCTCTCCACAAGCTTGAAAACGTTGTTGCTGTCAGGAAGTGATATTAGTAATTCCAGCAATAAAAGAAAGAAAAACAACATTGTATTTAATGAGCTTTTGCCTTGTACAAAAGTACAGGACTGCAGATACTGGGCATGGAGATGTATGTGAGACAAGGCACCTGCGTGTAAGCCCATGGCATCCCACCTGGGGTTTCTGATTTTGATGGAAAGTAATGAGAGTTTGGCAGCTTTGGCCAAGTATTTAAGTGTTCTTGCAATTGCTTCACAACCGTCCAGTCAATCTGCTAAAAATGTGTGTCTGGAATAGCAGAGTCCCAGAGCTAAAGCAGCAGGGTTGATGTTAAGTCAAAATTGACTTTCACAGCTTCTGGCTATAGTGACCCTCATTCTTGCAGCCAAGACTCCATACCCTACCAATAAAAAGCACCAAAATTTATCTTCAAACTGCTAATACAAACTGAGGAGAAAATGCCAACACAATGAACTGTAGTATCAGTAAAGCACATAAGAACTTCCTTCACATGTACTTCCTTCTACGTACTTCAGCTAGTGATCTAGTGGTGGTGGCATAGCATGGCACCACAAATATTAACTTTCCCAATCCCAGTCTAAACTGTCTTGTAGGCTGTTGGCAACAGAAATAAGAATCCTAGGGCTCTTTACACAATTTCACACAATGTCAAAGGACCATTAACAGAGACTGAAATAGTACTGGACTACTCCTTTCCAGCTGTGCTGGAAGCCTGTATATTCTCTTGATGCATTAACAATGGAACATGAGGATACTAAAGAAATCCATTAATTACAATTGTCAAAATGAAGCTGCTTTTAGGAAATAAAATGACAGATCACTAAAAGTGGCCAGACTAGTTAGAACAAAAGAAAAATTACTCAAAACTTCTTCCCTAACCGACTGGGCTACTCAAAGGGCTTTAGCAGGTTAGCAGGACTAGAAACAGGAAACGTGCACACTATGGCTGCCAGCACATTATGGCTTCCCTGGCCCCTGCAGGATTGCTCTCTACACAAGACTCCCTAGTACATCTGAAAGCCCTGTTTTCAATGGGGCAAGCCATGGGTTTGCTGCAGCACCTTCCCTTGAGGAAATTATTTCACAGTCCCAGTAAATCTTGTCATTAAAGACTGCTTTCCGACCAGCACAGTGAATTTTCACTGGCCTTGATCTTCACACACACAAGCAAACAGCCTTTTTTCATTCCTTTCTTATCCAAATCACTGCAAAAACAAGAAGCAGAGGTTGTAAAATTCTTATAGAAAGGCGTTTGGAGTTGGCATTTTTAGTATCTCTAACCCCACAAAAATTGAGAAATTGTGTCTTTTTGACCACCTTCACTCCAACATCTCTGCATTGTCCAGCAAAGATGCCAGTGTCCAGCAAAGCTGTCACACATTTTATTCTCATTTTCTGAGTGATGCTGCTATCATCAGTCTTTCATTTCTTTATCCCATTATTATCTACACAGGTTGCCTTTAATTTTTTTTTCATTTAAAAATCTCTGGAGCTTTGTTGAATAACATAAAAATATTTCTTATAGACTTATTTTCTTGTAAGACCATTAATCCTGATCTCTCTTAGTGTATGGCATGCACATAATTCAATGACACACACATAGATGGCATCCAAAGCTAACACTTCCCTAGTGACGCCCCATGTAGTTTCCCTCTTTGAATGTATTGATTTTAAATTTCCCCTTTGGGTACAGACTTTCTTTATTTGCTCCTTCCAGGGAGTGAACCTTTTGCACTTAAAAATAATTTACATTATTAGTGCAGACAATAATGACGGACTTTTAAAGATAATGAATGCAACCAAATTGTTGTGACTGCAATTTGGATTTGTCTGCATGTCACATGCCTGTCTCATTCCTGCTTGATTCCAGGAGGGCAAAAGTAAACAGAAGCAAGAAAAGTAAACAGAAGCAAGAAAACCAGACATTTTAGTTGTGTCTGGTACTAATGACTTTGTATTTCATGATCCATGCCTTTCTTCTCTTGTGTTATTAAAAATATAGAAGGCAATATCGTGTTTGTTGGGGAATATTGAACTGGTGTCACCCAAAAGAATCTGGTCTTATATATGTGCAATTACTTCACATCTTTCGGTCTTTCCCTTCACCCAAGGAATGCGTTTTGTTGACTCTAGTCAAGTAAAACTCATAGTGTCAGCTGAAGGGGGGAATAGGACTGACACCACCATCTACTTGGAAAGGCATATCTGAGCTTTAATTTAAAGTCGTCAACAAACATAGAAGCGTCTCCATAATTTTGCAACTTTTCCTCTTGTAAATTTCTCAGTTATTCTGTTCTGATCTTTTTTTATGCACTCCTTTCAGTGCAACTAGCAATGGCTTAAAAAAAAATGTCTATTTGATGTTTTGTGCTCTTTAAACAGAAGAACAGATGGTAGCAGAAACTAACAGAAGACCTTTGTAGATAGTTCTGGAAAAAAAGGGCAAAATTGTTGTTTAAACCACTAATATAAACAGAAAAAGAAAGAATGAAAAAAGTTACTACAATCTGCCTCTAAAGTAAGCTCTTCTCCATAGAAGCATATGTTTGTATTGTATTACCAGTAATTTCATGGTGGGCAAAGCTAAATTATCTCAGGTCTGACACAGGCTAAAAGCAAGATTTAGCATGGCTCAGCTGCCTTTTAAGAGCTTGTTCAGCTGCACTAAATCATACATTTAAGATCCAACACAGATTAATTAATCTAACAAAATGTTTCAGAGCACTGAGCTCTGCTGGACTAGAACAGAGCAGAAGGGAAGGAGCCATGTTGCCCTCCATGACTGACTATTCACTAATGTCTTTAAAATTTTCTGCTTAACTTCTTACACTGGAATGCAGCTCAGAAATCTTTGATTCCAAGACAATTTCCTATTAGTTAAGTCCAGTAAGAAAATATTATTAGCAGATGAAAAAAATACCTGTTCTTTAAAAAAAAAAATTAAACACAATTACATTTGCACTATATATATGATCATTCTTCCTGTATACCCAGACTGCCATATTATTCTAAAGTTGTTTCTTATCCTTATTGCTAGTTACAAATATCACTTGAGATGTGAAAAACTTCTCATTACAATTTTCACCAAATCAGATAACTTCTTACAGGAATGTTGATTTCAAAGACTAAGCATTTTCTGACCAACAGAAGAGTTTTATTGGATTACCTGTGTATTAGTGTCATAATTTTTCAGCCCCAAAGTATGACAAGGCAACATATCTGACCTTACACTGTAGAAAAACATATAGTTGTTGTGTATAACAGAAAGAGAAAAAAGAAAGTTCAAAAGCTGACAGCCTGGGAGTAACTCTCTCTCTGTTACGAAGCCATGAGTGGTATGAAGCGTCACAGCACACAGATTTGTTCTCTCCATTTTTTGCATGAACTACAGAAAAAAAACTTGACACAATTCAATTTTATTATTATTTCTTTAATTTCCACAGGAGAAGTTATTTTTCAGAATAAATTTAATTGCACCCAATGACCCAGGCTGCTCTATTCACTTTCATTCCCTGTCAACTTCTGATCTGCATTCCTATTACCAATAAATACAACTAATTGCACCTGGCCAGAAGCAAAGAATTATTTTTCAGCTTCTCAGATCACTTTCTTTGAACTTTGCTAGAAGAAACCCAGGGAAACAAACACACAACAGATAACCTCCAAATTCCAGGGCAGGACTTATGAACATGTAACCTCCAGGCATCTAATGATTTCCAGGTGCACATCACGAAGTGTCTCACCCTTAATTAATTAGCCAGCTGGCCTGGTTTGTCAGAAGCAGTAGAATAGCACAGGCACATCTTCAAGGTGGGTTTTGTGGTTGAACTTCCAGTTCTATGTGAGACCAGAGAAAACAGGAAAAGTACTGCTACAGAAAGAGCATTTCCTACAAGTAGAAGCAACCCAAAAATCCAGCTACAAAAGCCCAATGTTTTCCTTGAAAAGTACAGCAATAGTCTTGGTCAAAGACAAATGCACAAGTTTTATCTTCTTATCTCAGTAACCAGACCAAGAAACATATAGATTGCAATAGGAGTAGCTGAATATTCTTCAGGGTTAAAACATCCACACACACCCCCTCTCCCCCCACTGGCAGACAACTCACTTTTCTTTAGAATGTAATTAATGAGAACATTTCTGACTATCTTCCTTATTCAGTTTGTTTGTTTTCTTACCTTTAAAAGTACACATCTCTATTTTTACTTCATGATACAAGCTGAAGCTAGAAGAAAATTATAACCAGTTGTTAGAGATTTTAGATGTTACAGATAAACCACTAAAAAAAAGGAAAGTATTGCAAATCTCTCAAGAAAATGGTTTGATGATCCGCTAGAGCAAGAGAATCTGAAGTATAGAGAACGAGAAGTGCAATGAAAGTTTTTGGAGCAACCAGATCTATATTCATTACTCAATAGAAGGCATGTTTTTTGGAATTATGAGGCACTGGATACCAGTGATTTATCTGAACCACAAGTTAGAAACAATGTCATTAAATTGACTTTGCTTAACTGTAGTGGATGCAGCTGGGTAGAATTCCAAATCAACAAATTCAAACCAGTCATGTTTTCATCATGTTTGATACAACCAGAAAGCTTCAAATATGGGAACTGGAAACATCTCTAGATTATTTAACCCTAACACGTGATAACTGATTTGTGTTTTTACCAAAACAGAACTTTTGACTGACACCTGGTTGTTCTGGTGTTCCTAGAGTGTTTAGTTTCCAGTTAACTAAATATATCTTGCTACTTTTGGTTTTATTTTGAGCTGGGGTGGAGTGGATCCCAACAGCTCTTTAAATAAATCACATTTTCCTAAAGAATCATCCAGGAAGGAATACAGTCTTGCTTTTGAGGCACCAAGGAACAGAGAATCCACCACTGTTCTTGGTTAAGTTGTCCTACTGCATTGTTTATATGTAATTTGATTCAATTTTTTTTTTTTTTTGCTCCCAGCTTTAGTTTGTACTTTCTGACTCATTATGTTTTCCTCCACTAGGTTAAAGAACTATTTACTACCAGGCATTTTCTTCTCAGGAAGGTACTTACACACTGCAATCAAGTCACTCCTTTAGGAAAACCTCTTAAGGCTCAGGCTATAATATTTTTCTCTAGCACTTCAATTATTTTTTCAATGCTCTCCCTAAAATATAGACACTTTGGCTGAACTCAGTATTCTAGTATTGGCTCTCACTACACTGTGTACAGAGTAAATCCTTGTTTAATCCTACTTGTTAGTCTTTCTTAAATTTCCAGGGATGGAGCATTTTTGCTGTTTGGTTTTATTTTCCCCACAGGAGTGTTCTGGAAGTCTCATGTCACATTCCTTTTAAAGTCTAACCCTATGTCTTAACCTGTATCACTACTTTCCTGGGAACAGAGCCTGGTTCTGTAACACTGTGCGCATTCAGGGTTTTTAGGCAGAAGCCTCTGAATTATCTTATTTGAACTTTTATCTCTTAAATCGTTAAACTTGAAATTGTCAAGGATTTAATGTTTACTGCTAGAAGATTGCAAAAAAATGCAAGTGGCTAGCATCTAGTACTGATCCTCACACACCCCCACAGGAGATCATCTGTAGATGTAGACTACAGATGGGACAGTGAAAAACAGTGTCCTATTATCCCCTTAACCTTGGAGTGAAGGCAACGTAGAAGCAGAATTTACTTTAACCCACAGGACTTGACTCCTAACTGTGTTTCGATTTCACAGCTGACGTAATCAAAAAGAAAGAAGCAGGAAAAACACGCAACTTTGTTTCTTTTTGTGTCTTTCATTACCTCAAAAAATATTTTCTCGTGAAGATTCTTCTCCAGCAAAATGCTTCTGAACTAGTGGAGGGTTCAAAAATTTACTGCAATATCTCACACTTTGCATGTTTTCCACAGAAGCTGAATCTGAATCCCATTTGTCTTTTCCTTTTGATGGACCAGAAATCTGAATCTATATTCTGCACCCTGTAGCAAGGAAAGGCTGTCTATGACAGAATAAAGTGAAATATGAATTAGACAATAATTGAAGGATATAAATTTGCCATCAGATTTTTAGAATGAGAAAGTGTATAACTTCCATCAATCATGAAACTGCAACTCAAATGTGATTCTTAATGCAGGAGGCTTGATATTGAGATAATTTTGTATGAATATTGTAATGCTTTTGGAAAAAAGATCTTAATACACAGTAGAGATTTTGCAATTCCTTCTACTGTAATAATAGTAAAATAATACTGTAAATCAACAAAAAATACTCTTTTGGCTTGCCAACTGTTTATCAAGGAGGAATTTTCAACATGTTTTTGTTCCAAAAGATAGAAAATAAAACCAGTTCTTGCCTAGTAACTCCACTGCATAAAATGTGGTGTCCTGGTCTTAAGCTTCATCATTCATCTTCAATTCTTAATGTTAAGTCAGAAAGTGAGAGATAAGACCCTTTTGGTTTGGAACCCTACATGCCACTCTTGAAACTGGTGCCAGTATACTTTCCCAAGAGTCAGGTCTTGTTCTTTCCTGAATAGTGTCTTCCATAATAAACTCATCCAGTTTTATTCTAAATTATCTGCCATTATGGAATAACATAACCAGAAATATTTTCATTTGTTTTGAAGATTAAAACCTCCTATACCAATGGAGACCTATCACACATATTGGTACTTTGGCAGCATAATGTAAAAGTATCGAAAGTCTGAATTTGGAAAATATAGATGCAAGATTCAATTTTCTAGATTATCTTGAAAGGGTTTTCTGATTTGAAGAGTAACTTGAAAGATACTTCAATAAAGGCTGGAAGTACAGGAGATCTTAATCTGGTTTACTATTCAATTGCTTGTTACTGTTCAAATATTTCCCTTCAGTATTGCTAGAGAAAACAGCTTTGCCACTAAGCAAAAGAGATTTTTTTTTCAGTGATTTTGATTACACTCAGTCTTGACAGCCTCACTTTAAGATAAAAATCTGTGAGCTTGATTTTCACAGGTTGGTTCCACTTTCAAATGCAACAAGTTTCAGCTGATAAAATGTCGACTACATTTCGGGAGAGAATATCCTTAACAGGAGAGAATATCCTTAACTACATGATCCTTAATCATGTAGTAGACATGATCAATAGTCCCGAAAATCTGGAACTGAATTCTGTGAAGATGAGCACCCAAAACTGAACCATAAAAATTTAGTGTCCTTATTTGAAAGTCTTGGCTGACGTTTACCCATGTCTTTCATTTTCCAACATACTCATATTGTCTATGACCTACCTTTTACTCAGCTCCTCCAGACTGGCTATTTTATTATTAATGGGAATAAGTTGTTTTAGTCTGAGATCCTAGGGAAATGTACTGATACCAGAACATTATTACCTTGCCTCTTTGGGCAAATAGGTGGTCAGTTTCCTTTCAAACTATATGTATTGTTTGCTATGTGTAGTGGCACAGCAATTCAACATATTCTCTACCAAAGTTTGCAAGTAACTGTGAAGGAGGATGGAATTTCTGTATATCTTCCAGGCTGAACTTCATGACATTACAGGTAAATACCACAATGGAAAGGAGCTTTTTGCCCACCTAACCATCAAGTTTATTTTTAATGCTTGAATTAGTTAGTGCCTGTTTCACTTTCTAGTACACATCAGCTCCACACAATCCAATCTTGGGCTTTCTGCCTTTTTCAGCAGGTGCTCTGTGCTCTACTGACTATACAGAAAGCTAAGGATCCTAATTTAAGCTTGCAAGTTATATATATCACAGAATCACAGAATGGGTCAGGTTGGAAAGGAACACCGTGGGGTCATCTGGTCCAATCTCCCTGCTCAAGCAATGTCATCCCAAAGCATATGGTACAGGATTGTATCCAGATGGTTCTTGAATATTTCTGGTGAGGGAGATTCCACAACCTCTCTGGCCAGCTTGTTCAGTGCTCTGTCACCTGTGCAAAAAGCCACAAGGAAGGACATACTGCTGGCTCATGGAGAGCTTGTTGTCCACCAGGATCCCTAGGTCCTTCTCTGCAGAGCTTCTTTCCAGCAGGTCTGCCCCCAGCCTCTGCTGGTGTATGGGGTTATTCCTCCCCTGGTGCAGGACCCTGCATTGCCTTTGTTGAATTTCAGACAATTCTTCCCTGCCTATTACTCCAACCTGTCAAGGTCCTTCTGAAGGGCTGCACAGCACTCCAGGGTACCAGCCACTCCTCCCAGCTTGCTTGCCTCATTCAAGTAATTAATAAACCAGTTAAACAGTACAGAGCCCAGTATTGAACCTTGGGGGACACCACTAGTGACAGGCCAACTACCCTGTGCCACTGATTCGGACCCTCAAACCAGTAAATTAACCAGAGCAAATCTCAGTCTCTCCTCCATGCCCTGATCACCCAAATTTTTTGAGAGTCCTCAAATCCTGCAGTGAGATTTTTAGCTGTTTCATGAGGTTTGGGACTCAGCCTGCAGTCAAAATGTAATAATTCTTCATGACTTTTTCCAATATGCCTTTTTGTCATCGGAGCCTGGTAAGTCCTGAAGAGACAGATCCCTGGCTTAGCCAGTAGGAGAAATCTACTTCATGATACTCTCACAGTAAAATCTTAAGACTTTTACTGATTTGGATAAAGCTATTTTCAATCCTGCTATCAAGGGACAATGCAAAACAAAAAGAATTTCTTTCAAAACACTTTATGGGGATATGTGTACATACACCTGCTTGTAGAACTCTCTCAGCCCTGGGGAGGAGGAAGTAAACAGGAACTATGCATTGATATCAGACAGGGTAAAAAATGTATGTCAGATTTCAGGGAGATTGTATTTTCCTCTCTTGTTCCATCTCTGTTGGGGGAGAGAATGGAGATTTGTGCCTGAATTGTTTGCTTTTCTCCTTGTCATTACCTATATAACAGTTTAAACTCTCCCCTTCTTAATCTGAGGTGACTTACAGAGGTTCCCTATCAAACACAGACACTATACAACACTATATTAGATTATACTTTGTCAGAAAATTGGCACTTTATATACTAAACGATAACCTGTGCTCTGCAACCATGCTATCATTCTTGCTCTAAGATCTTGTCAGAGCCTATAAATTAAGTGGGATTTGTCCCTGGAGTTGTAAGAAAGGGAGGACTGTAGGAAACAGAAGGATACTGCCTCAACTCACAGGACTTATTTAAGGAAAAATTCTCTTCCATCTGACCCAGGCCTATCATCTCACCACAGACTGTCTATTTTAACTTCTAGACTACAGAATGAGCAGCAGCATTAGGATACCACCTCATGCTATTCCCTGACAACTGTATCTTGGGTGCCTCCATCCACAGGAACTGCATCTCCTATTGTGGTGCTATGCCATCCAAGCTATGAGAGATGCTGTCCAAGTATGCACCAGTTATGAAACTATATCTTTGACAGCAGCTCATCTACACAAGGCGGTAGGTCACTGCTTAGAGAAGCTGAGACAGCATTGCTCAGAAATAGCACCCAAGTTATTGCAGAAAAAGGAGGATACAGTCAGCCAGATCACCCCTTTGTCACATTCCCATGTACATTTTTACCCCAGAGAGGAGAACTGAGCAATTGTTGCACTGCAGCCCCTTGCTAGGAGATGGAGGAAGCCCTTTGACCCTGTCTTTAACTATGAGAAAGACTCAGGCAGAAAATGGACAAAAGAATGATGCCCTGATGCAATGTTCTTGGGACCTCTAGCAACTTTCATTTGGCAGTGAATATCCCACATCAATTGGGATAATTGTGGGATTACTATAATTTGGTCTGGCAGACTCCCTAGAAGGAGAACTGCCTTCACACCTGCAGTATGTTTACTTCAGAGACAGGTAGCTGTACCATCTACAGAGTTCTTTGCTACTCTTAAAAAAGGACACATCCAATTTCAAAGTAATTATTAGGCCTGCATGGTGCATTGGTTTCAGGCAGACAAGGTGCGTGCAAACCACATGAATGATCACCGAAAACCCCAGCAGGTGCTGTGCTCCTGAGTTGCTCAAGGACTCAAAGCATCGGTACTTTTGCTGCAGGATGCAGATGAGGCTATATTTGTGAGCAAAATAAAGGCAGGAAAAACACAAGGAAGCTTGTAGGAACACACAAGTCCTTCTTCAGGTCTGAAACAGAAGCAATAAAATTTTGAGTTAATGACAAGTAAGGAACATTTGATTCAAATGTAAACGAAGTTGGTTTGGGTAAAAAACACCTAGTAGAGAAGAGGGAGCAGGGTGCCAAACTCCCTGATTTGGTGCCATACACCCCGAGGTCAAGCCCAGCACACAGGGCTGTGTCAGTGGCCGGCTGCCCTTTGCCAAGGCAGAGCTGCTCCTCTCCTGACAGCCCCTCTCAGCGTGGATTCACGGGGCAGAACAGAGGTAAAGATGGCACAGAGCCCTCCTAGTCAGGGTCTTGTTTAACAGTCTTCCTGCCGCGGACAGCCCGAAGGAAAAGCCGGTGCCAGCAGCAGCACCGGCACCTGCCTTTAAACGTATAGTGACAGTGCTCTCTGGTGGCAGCTGGAGTCCTCACCCTCGCCTCGGCCTGCAGAGAGCGGGGGATGTGCTGAATTCCCAGACACTCTGTCCTGTGTCAGTACGAGGGGATGAAGTCTAGGAGCATAAGCAAGTGTATAGACAAGCACAGATATGCATTTTAAAACCTGTCAAAGAGTTGGGAAGATAAAACGCCAATTAAAATTCTCAGCGCAGCAACAGAGCTTATTTTCAAAAGCTTTGTGGAAAACAGGCTTTTCTGCTCTGTCACACAGGCACTTTTTTTTTTGTTTGTTTTTCAACGGAATGGACCCCACAAGGCAAAAAGAATGCCCACGCACCAGTTTCACCAGCATGAAAACTCTCTCTTGGTACAGCATAATACAGAACAGTCACTCCCATAATGCTTGTAATCTGCATATCTCCACACACTTTACACAGCCCCCTGATGAGGCTTAGACTATCACAGTAAAGGAAATATTCATACAGCTGGGACAGCTGTAGAGAGGCTAAGAGGCTTGAAAGTTGAAATACTGCAAGGGATATTGAGTATTGGTCTCTGTCTCCTACAGAAATGACAGACTTGCAAATATCAGAAGCCACATATGGCAGCAGAACACAGCGATCCGAATAATGAGCACATGCCTTGGTTTGCAAGGGTTGAGAGCCAGCCAGCAGCAGCAGCCTGTTTATTGCATTGTCTTTTTTATAATAGGAACTCAGGTATACAATTGGCTGGGTTCTACCCCACCCCAGTCCAGAACACATAGCAGAAGAACAATAACAACAGGTGCTTATCTTATTATTTTCACACTTTCCATGTGGGAGAAGGATTTTTCCCACAAGCAGCCCCAGGCAGAAAGCATTGGGCCACTACAGTCACATGCCAGATTCAGATCTTCTTCTAACTGTGTCACCAACTACACATCATAAAGGGTTTATCAACAGAGGATCACAGAATGGTTGAAGCTGGGAGGGATCTCTGGAGGTCAGCAGGTTCAACCCCACTGCTGCTCAAGCAGGCTACTTAGAGCTGGTTGCCCAGGACTGTGCATTCTCTGTTAATCCTTCATCAGCCTCACTGTAAGAAAGTATTTCCTGATGTTCAGATGGAACCTCCTGTGTTTCAGTTTGTGCCCATTGCCTCTTGTCCTGTCATGCATGTCCTTCCATGTTGTAATGTACACCAGTATTCCACATTTCATGGCACAGAAGCCTTTTCTACATCCAAACCCATCTGTACTGGCCATTTAGATGCTTTAAAGGAGTTCCCATGTGCAGATGCACTTGACCAACAGTCTGTTAGAGGGAGTACCTTTCCATCACAAGGGGGGTAATATGTTTTATTTTATTTATATGGGCATCAGGCAAACAAGAAGACTTTTCAACAACAGAGTGAAAGTTTTCCTTCCCAGTGAGGGATGGTTTCTAATATATTAGTAATCATAGCTATATATTTTCAGTTCTCAACATTCACTTTGGCACTTCTGCCAAGGCTTTGCTGGAAGACCTGAGCTTGTTCTGACTACATACTGAATCAAGCAAAGATAAGCTGGGCTAGAAGCAGAGGCTGCACATAGAGGCCCTACCACACCCAAAAAAACAGATCCTGTCAAACCAGAACATATGCCCAACACAACATCAGCAAACAGAATACTGCCAAAGGAATGTGATGACATTATATTGCTGATTTGAAGGGCAGGCAGGCAGTACCTGTAACAAGACTTCAGTCTATGCAGAATATAGAATTAGACATTTTAAAGATAAAATAATTCTGTTAGAACACAACCAAGTAACAATTCTTGATTTCAGTCATGTACATTTTACACTGGAGAAACTCAGCTGAAGCCACAAGACAAGCAATAGACATAATTTGAATTCACAAGCCTCTAACTCAATGCAGACCATACTCTCACCTGTGAGGGTGAGACTGAAATAAGCTGGCTGGAGACCTAAAATAATAAGAATAATAACCTAAATATACAGAGTCAGTTCAGATTTAAGCTGCCACACAGCACCTGAGTCCCACTGGCTGTTCAGATACAGGCTCACAGCTCAAAGCAAATGAGGAGACCTCAACTTAACTCACAGTCTAAAAGATTTAAGTTAAACCAAACTTTTTATGCTTCTTGTACCTAACCCTAACCTCAGTATACATGTAAACGTTTTTCCTCACTAGGTCAGTAACATTCCCAATGAATTCCCTGAAGTGGGTCTAATTAAGCCAGGCAAGCTGTTTTACATTAGCTGAATGTCCTTTTTCACTCTCCACAAAACACACATACTTCTTCAAGCATTTGTGTGTTTTGCTTTGAATATCCAATATTAAAAATTAAACATTTCACACTGATTTCTTTTAAAGAAGTCATAAAAAAAAATCCACAGCCAATGCATGAACAACCAGAGAAAAGGAGAAGCGAAGAAAAATGCCTTAAAATATATCTGTCAGAAACTGTTCGTTTGCTTTCACATTGATCTCTCCAGTATGAACCTGGTAGAGCTGGGACAGGGACCTTGATCTCCAGAAGCAAATATCAGCAACACTTCATGCTGTAAGATTCACAGCAGGTTTTACTGTTGCTATGGTATTCAAAATCTTCTTTTCAACAGGAAAGAAATAAATTCTCCAGGTCTCTGCAATCTCACTGTCAGGCTCTCCGTATGAGGGTGGGCTTCAACAGCATCACCCTAAATCTAAACATCAAATATGAAATTGAGGTCGTTTAAATATTCAAGAGAAATTAAAAGCAACAATTATTTAATATAGAAGATGGAGAAAGTGTGAGAAGAAAAGAAAGAATGGGAAGGAAGGGAGGAAGGGAGGGAGGAAGGGAGGAAGTGAGTTGATATAGAATCAGAGTGGTTTGGGTTGGAAGGGACATTAAAGATATCTGGTTTGAACCCCCATTCCCAGAACACTGCCAGGGATGAGGCATCCACAGCTTCTCTGGGAAACCTGTTCAAATTGTATTTCCATTAGAAAAATTGGAAGCAGAAACTGAAATTTGTAAAGGGGGAAGGATGGCACGTGATTTAGTGTGGCTCACTGTGCTAAATGCCTTGTTTTGCATTTCTGTGAATGAGAAGCAGTAAAGAAGATTTTGCTTTCGAGCGTGAAAATCTTGAAAGAGGGAAAAGGAACCAACTTATCAGAACAGTCCTATCCCATGGTTTCAAGACATTCAGAAACCAGCTGGCAAAAGAACTAGAGGATTGCAGGAGGCAAAAGTCAAGAATTGCTGCATCTGACAAGTGCATCCAACACACTGTGTGTTAGACTTTTTGGGACTGACTGAATGTATAGTCTTGAAAGAAAAAGCACAGATTGCCAAGGAAGCAGTGGTTTGTTTGGGGCTTGAAAACTTCTGTGAAAATCAACATGTGCCCCATGCCATATTACTGAAACAGGGTAATGTCATTCTGAAAACATCTGTTGTTAACCCTGGTATGTTTCTGTCCTCGACACTAACTGATAATGTGTCTGAGTATGACTGCTTGCAGACCACAGAAGAGGCCTGTTCCAGCAGACCAGACCTGAAGGAAGTGCCTCCAGAAGATCCAGATTTGGAATTGTACACAGATAGAAGCAACTGCACAAGAGACGGGAAATGAATCACAGGTTGTGCAGTGACAACCATGGACAAGGTAATCCAGCTAAAGGCCTTGCTGTCAGCTTGTATCATCACAGAAAGCTGAACTGATTGCATCGGGAAGAGCTCTAGAACTGAGCGAAGGAAAGAAGGTAAAAATATGGACTGATCCTGAATATGCATTTAGTGTTGTGTATGACCATGAAGCCATCTGGAAGGAAAGAGGGCTGGTGACTGCCCAAGATAATGGAATCACACGTACTGAACAGACCTATGCACCCCCACAGAGTATTTGGAAGCCTATAGAGGTGACTAGAGGTAAAGCTCATCAAAAGATGAAAACAACTCCTGAATTAGGGAATCGCTTGGCCAATGAAAAAGCTAAACAAGGCATCCTACTACTAGTGCCACAGAAAGAGATCA
>VZRZ01006455.1:17279-44434 GCA_013398175.1 Climacteris rufus
ACAGCTAAGATTGCTCTAGGATGCCTTAGGGTTTGAGCTTTTCTATTTTTCATACATTTTTAATCCTGCAGTTTATTAGTGTGTCACTCCAAACCCCACACAGAGTGTGAGCTGCTGTTCCCATCTTGCTCAGACAGAACAATTCCTCTCCAGGCCTGAGACTCAAGGACCCCTCACTGCCTCAGGCCCCAGGAAATGTGAACAAAAGTGGGATGGGGGGAGGAAACTGGGGGTAAATGACTTCATTACCTGAAGCTGTAATTGGGAGATTAAACCCCAATATGCAAATGGACCAAACTTATAAAAGTATGAAAACCCCTGACCCATTGTCCATTTTGGGTGCAGCCCCTGGGGGGGGCTCTGTCTGCCCTAAATGTACATTGAAGGCCCTTCAGAAATATAAATATAAATATAAATGCTTTTTACTCTCCCAATTTCATGTGGCTTCTGGTTTTAGGTAGCAACTGATAAGGCATCACTGCAATCCTAGAACCCTACAATCCTATAGGATTGTTACCCTACACATCCCCTCCAAAACCCCCAAAATACCCCACAGGGGTAACATGTCTTGTTCACTTCAGCAGACAAAAAAGAAAAACACCTTTATCTTTTATATCCTTGGCCAGTTCATGAAGCAAGGCCACTTTTTTCCCTTCTCACTGAGAGTTAATCTCTTGCTTCAGAAAGCAGGAAGTATATTCCCTCCACAGGCTAAGAATGGAACGAGGATCTTCCATATGCTGCATCCCAATCCTCTGAGCAGGAAATGCTTTCCTACCCACAAAGGCCCTAATTACTGCAGGAGCTGAAGCAGCACTGCTCTGTGTTTGGCTCTGGAAAAGGAAAACCAGAAGAACCAAAGCACAGAGGAGCAGATTGGGGCTCTCTGGGTGTTTTTATGACACTGTGAGAGCAGCAGCAGAGGAGATGCCCTTCTATCCCAGCAGCTTCCCAGCACAACCAGCCCCAGCAGCTCCACTGGGGTGTTATCCAGAGGTTTAATGGATTTAAATGGATGGCAGTGGGTGGGTGGCACTTTGAGAGCCGGGCTTAAGGTGTGGTTTTTAAGTACAGGCTCCCAGGGCCAGCTCAGCAGGCAAAGCACAAGGCAGGGCCTTGTGGCTGAGTGGGGATGGATTGTCACCAGGGGTGTTGTGCTGCTGCAGCAGTGACAGGTTGGTGGTGGGGCTGCCAGGAGTAAACACTGAGCTGAACAGGCTCCATGCACCCTTTGGTAAAGAAAGAAGAGAGGTTCATAAATAAACACCCTGAATAAAACCTCTGAAACTCAGGGAATCAGGCAGTGAGCACAGGGAGCATCACAGGCTGCTGATGCTTCCCAAGCCTCCTGTGGCACCTGTAAAACCCAGAGCTGCCAGCACACCCACCTTTCTTGGTGATGGTCAGCTGGATTTTCACAGTTTCATACAAGTGGCAGTAGTGATGGTGAAGATTGCAGGAATAGATGCCTTCATCACTCTCTGCAACACCTGGTACAGAAGGAAAAAGAGGGGAATTCAGTGGTTTATACTGAGACTATTATTACCCTTGTCATTTATATTGTTTCCCAAATCCTTATCTGGATGCAAAATAACTTAGTTCTAAGCCATCCTTATCACCAGGGTGGGTTAAACAGAGACAGAACATCTCACCAAATATAATAACTTGATCACCTAATAAAATAATTTGTTCTGTTTATTTGGTCTTGTGAGGAAGGTATTTGTATGAGCAGGTGGAAAGAGAAAGCTGGTTTAAGTTTAGCTAAGAGTGACCTCCCTGGGCAGCTCCTTCCAATGCCTGACCACCCTTTCCATGGAGAAATTCCTCCTGATGTCCAACCTGAACCTCCCCTTGAGGCTTCATTTTGAAGCAAAACCAGAGGATTGCCCAGGAACAATGAGTGGGTTTGGAGCCAATTCCTCAACTTCTTTCTGCCTTGAATCTCCAGCTGAAAACTCTATTTCCCTAAGTGCCCAAGGAGCATAAATTAATTAATGTGCATGTCCAGGTATGCAGGGCATTTGGTCAGGTGCAGTGCTGAGAGGTTTTTGATCTGCTGAACGAGCTGAGCAGTGCAGATTGTGTGGGACAGCCCTGGATGTGCACAACTGACCAGAATGCCATGTCCAGACATTCCTTGGACACCTCCAGGGATGGGAACTCCACCACCACCTCCCTGGGCAGCCCTTTCTAATGCTTGACAACCCTCCATGGAGAAATTCCTCCTGAGAATTAGACTCCACCTTCTCCTTGGAGAAATTCCTCCTGAGAATTAGACTCCACCTTCTCCTTGGAGAAATTCCTCCTGAGAATTAGACTCCACCTTCTCCTTGGAGAAATTCCTCCTGAGAATTAGACTCCACCTTCTCCTTGGAGAAATTCCTCCTGAGAATTAGACTCCACCTTCTCCTTGGAGAAATTCCTCCTGAGAATTAGACTTCACCTTCTCCTTGAAGAAATTCCTCCCTAGAATTAGACTCCACCTTCTCCTTGGAGGAGAATTAGACTCCACCCTCTCCTTGAAGAAATTCCTCCTGAGAATTAGACTCCACCTTCTCCTTGGAGGAGAATTAGATTCCACCCTCTCCTTGGAGAAATTCCTCCGAGAATTAGGCTCATTGGCCTGCTATTTATTTATTTCTGGAAAATGAGCTGCGAAACAGCAAATCCATAAAGCGCCGACACTCCACAACGGGGGAAAACCTCCGTACCTTTGATCACCAGGGAGAAATTCCCGTCTGCAAAGGCGTTCTGAGGCATGAGGATCCTGCCCTGGTTGTAGGAGCTGTAGACACGCTGGTCCCCAGCTGAGTACATGTCACAGAGCCTCTCCATCCTGCCGTCCCCGTAGTAGGAGCTGAGCAGGTCCCAGTGCACCACGCGCTGCCGGTCGTTCAGGCGGTCCTGGGTCCACACCATGCGGTGGCTCTTGCAGGGCAGCACGGCCTGCGAGCCCAGCACGGCGCTGATGTTCAGCACAGACACCACCACGCTGGTTGGGTTGGAGGCATCAGCTGGCACTGAAAAGCAGGAGCAAAGAGCAAAAAAAAAAAATGTTGTGGGATTGTAGGGTTCGTGGAGTGCTGGAGTTGGCGCCCCTGGCCACGGTAGAGGCAGCGCTCTGGGAGTTCTTGTAACAGACACCTGAGATAAGCCACAGAAAAGATACTTCAGATTTTCTTCGGTCTCGAGATCTTTGTTCAAACCTTAGCTACAAAACCACTACAGAGAAGCAGCTCTCCTGGTGTTAAAGGTAAAAACGGCCCAGAGCACACCTCGTCCAGATTATTGATACCTCAGATGGTTCAGTTAGGGAGATGGTGAGATATTTTCAATAAAAACCCAATAATCAGTTTTTCTTATCCCGCATTGCGGAACTTTCGAGCCAATGACAGAAAACACAAGTTTTTGGAGAAGAAGGGGGAAGCAACAAAGGCAAAAAGGAAGTCAAAGAACGACATCTAAATCCTCCATTTTGGACACTAGTATTACAATATTTCATAAACTAAAATGTCTACATTTCTACCTAGTTCACCTAAAAACATAACCTTAGCTATACAGCAGCGTTTGCAAGGTCATCACTTAACAGGGGAAGTCTTTTCCAGGGTCTAAGATCAAATGAGGTGTATCTTTGGGGATCAAATGAGGTGTATCTTTGGGGCTCACAACTTGTTAAAGCAGAAAGAGTGAAATTCTCAGAATTCAGGGTTCCAACAATGGAGTGACAAGGAGGCAGTGGAGAGGGGCTCAGGCTTGTCCTGGAATCTCTGCACATTTCTGACTCTCACTTTCAAGGCCAACACAGGGCACTCTCATGGAGAATCACAAAATCTTGAGCGGGAAGGGACTCACAGGGTCACTGATCCAACTCTTAGCCCTGCACAGACACCCCAACAATCCCACCCTGTGCATCCCTGGGAGTGTTGTCCAAATTCTCCTGGAGCTCTGGCAGCCTTGGGGCTGTGCCCATTCCCTGGGGAGCCTGGGCAGTGCTCAGCACCCTCTGGGGGATGAACCCTTTCCTAATAAAGAAAAATTTAACACACTGATTTCATTCAGTGAAAGCAGTGTCTAGAACATCTGTTATCAGCACTACTCCTAATCCTGACCCCAATTTAATCCAAATTTAGAGACACCAGTGCCTGGGATGCATGGATCACATCCAGGAAAGTTAACAATGAAAGCCCCAGTGCCTGCCATGGAATCAGGGTCCCTCTCATTCCTCCTCATGATCCCAAAACCAGGCAGATTTACAAAGATATCACTCACCTGAATAGGAGTACACAGAACCTGTCAAAGCAGAAAATAAAGAGTGTTACTGACAAGAAAAGGAAGAAAAAGCAGCAAATGCACTCCAAGTCAGCAGCCACCTCTGTTATTGTTCCATCTATTCCTCCCTTCTCTGTTAATGCTGATGTTTATACTTTGGCTGTTCCATTTCCCCCTCCTGACACACACTTTGTCTGCACAGTCCATTCTGTGATGCTCTGGATGCGACTGAAACTCCCTCCAACTCATCTGACTCAGATCTACACAGCCAGAACTCTGCCAGAAATGAACCAATTCTGCATTTCTCTGGTCCAGTTCCTCCTGCTCCTCGTGTAGGAGGGGTCTAGAAGGTCTCCTGGCACCAGGCACTGAGAGCAGGATTCACATTCCCAACACAACACCACCATTCATCTCTCCAACCAGCCAAGCCCAAGTGGGTTCCATCAAAATCATTGGAAGTTTTGTCCTGCTAATGTCACAGGCACAAAGTCCTCCAGACAAAGCCTGGATTTTTTTTTTTTTTTTTAGCCCCGGAATTTATGAATTTCAAACGAGTCTGAATTAACCCCAGATAGGGGCTATTTTAGCACACCCCCAGTGCTGAGCATAAACTTTGTTTCCTCACCTTTTCCTATCACAAAACACTGGGCAGGGACAGCAGAGAACAAAAAATGAGCAGCACTGTCTGTTGAACTGCCAGCTCAAATAAAAGGTATTTTTTCTACATTTATAATCTCAGCATACAAGGAGAAAAATCAAATCTTGGACCAAGTCTGCATTCTCTGTATATAAGAAAGAGACATCATAATTCCATCATTTGATGATGTGTCCTAATAAGGTGCAAAATGTATCAGCTGCCAGCCCTTGCCTCTAAGCCAGGACTTAGATTTAGCTTAGAAAAACAAAAGACTGATAAAAAAGCTCTTCCACAGCAGCAAATCGGCCAGGAAAATCAGTCTCCCTTGTGACAGGCCAGCAGCATCCCCCGGGGTCAGCGTGCCCGGGCAGTGCCCCTGGGGCTGCAGGGTGTGGTTTGCCCCGGTGGGTGGGAACAAGCCCATGTCGCGACATGAACAGCGACCTGTGAGCTGGGGAGGGGCTGTCTGAGGCTGCTTCCAAAGCCCTGAGCTAGCAGCAAATTGATTCGGTGCGACAGAAACATCCTCCCCTGGCTCGGCCAGAGGAATGAAGGCATTTACTGCTCTCCTTTCCTCCTGCGAGTTAATGGGAAAAACACAGAGCCCGAATGCAGCATCAGAAATCCAAGGGCTGGCTAAAGCAGCCACCTCAGCTCTGCCCAGCAGCCTGGCACAACCCTGAGCTCACAGCAGCCCCTGCTTCTGGGCCTTTTTGGAGGGCTGGACCTGCCCCTCCTGCCAGGGCAATGCCCATCCTTCCCTTCCCTGCCCCTTCCCAGGGAGGCTGCTGCAGCCTGGGCAGCCAGAGCGCTCCTGCAGCACCTGCAAACACAGCTCGCTGCGAAACGAGGGCTTGCAGGGGATGGAACAGCTTCACATAAGAAAAGCTGCTGTCTTGTGGGGTCTTTCCCCACCCCACACTCTTCAATCTCCTTAAGGAGCAGGGCAGGAACACTTTTGTGTTCCATGAGTCTTTCCAAGGTGTTTTTAGGTTTGCCTGTCCGTGACCAGGAGATGCTGCATCCTGTTGGGACCAGGGAACAGCCTGTGGATGCCCTGCCTGCATTTTTTATGCTGATTTTTTGACTTGCTGAGTGTTGCCACACAAAGCTGGCCAGCCTGGGTTGACATTGAGCACCACAACAAAACCCATCCAAGATAAAGGCTCAGTTAAATATTGGAGCTCAGCACAGAGAGGTGGAAGAAAAAGGGGTTTTCACTGTGCCTGTGCACACAAAGAGTCTGGACAGAAGGGTCTGAAGCCTGCCCTGGGATATCTCATCCATACCTCATACCTCATCTTCCAAAATGGAAGGTACAAATATTAAAAAAAACCCAAAAAAAAAACAGTGATCACAACTAAGAAGCAAAATTCTAGAAGGGGGAAAAAGGAATAAGTCTTCACAAGAGGCACAGGAGCTGCAGCAGACAAAGAAGGAAGAACTGATTGTTCTGAGTTCCCAGAGATGCTGGAAGTCTGCACACATCCATCAGGTCATGGGTAAGGCTCAAACTTATTTGACAGAGCTGTAAATGGGATCACTTAGAAATCTAAGGAATCTGGAATGTCTCTGATCTCTTGCATGCCTGGAGAAAATGGAATTTAGAACAACTGACCCTCAATAACCTGAACAGAGAGCAGCAGTGAAAGGAGGAATGAGCTTTTTCTGTTTTCAGGGTCCTCCCTCTGCTGTGGGACCCTGCTCTGCTGTGTGAGACAAGCACAGCAAACCAGCCCTGTCCCCCAGCCCTGCTTTCTAAAGGGATTTTATAACACAGCAGCTACTGAGCAGAGAGAAAGCCACAGCCCAGCAAAGGGGACAGCATGAACTCCAGCACGGGGGTCCACTGGAAGCAGTTATTTTGGTGAGTCAAAAATCTTTATGGACTCAGTGAAAATCAAAGTCTTTATGCACTCAGTGAAAGCTCAGCCTTTTGTCATCACAGGACTCCAGGAGCTGGAGCTTCTAAACCTCAAATGCACCTTCAGAGTTGTCAACACAGAACTCAGCTGTGGCTTTCATTTTAAAATCTCAAGTTCCATGGGATGGACAATCACTTTGTCTTCTCTGTGTGATGTAACCACAAAAAAAACCCCAAAAATAAACCAACACAAAGACAACTCTGTGCTGTCCCCTGACATGTTCTGTGCTGACTCAGCAGGATCCCAGAGATACTCTGTGCTCCCACAATATGGGAAGAGGAAAGCAGCCTGGAAAACTATTGCTTAATCCCTTGTAAAAGGCAGAGCCAGCTCTTACTTCTTGAATCCCATCCACTTTTCAAGTAAAGAATTAAGTCACAATAAATGGTGGGCAAACTAGAAGCAAAAGGCTCAGGCTGTGAAAGATGTGTGACATGCTCAGAGCTCTCCAGGCAGTGTCCTTGGAGCAGGTCAAGCAGAAAACTGTCCCTTGAGTCCTGCCTGAACAATCCCAGCACTTCTCTGCTCCTGGGACAGAGGAGCAGTGCTGATGGAAACACTGAGTTCCTGTTTTATACTGGGGGATGAAAACCCTCCAGAGCAGGAAGGGAAAATGCAGAGAGCAGCAGAGGCAGTGGGGTGCCAGGTGGCCCAGCTGCTGCAGGGGTGTGACAGCAGCAGCTCTGGCTGCTCTGCTCTGCTGAGCTCAGGCACAGCCTGAGCTGTGCACAGAACACAGAAATCCCTGGAGAAATGAGGCTCAGAAGCCAGCAGTGTGAGGTTCACACTCCACTTGCCTCAGTCAGCTCATGGTTCCTTTGCCCTCTTTCTCCAGGATCTGTCTCAGCTTCTTTTTGCTTTGGGGAAAAGGAGGTGACATCTCCCTTGCAGGACGGACACAGAGGGCAGGGCTAGTCCTGCAGGAAGGACATTTTCCATGAAATCTGTAGGGTCAGATTCCTTATTCCTCCCCTAAACCCCTCTGGGGGTTTCATAGTCTCTCTAGAGTCATGACACAATTATGGGGAAAGCAGCAGCCCAACAGAAACCAAGCTATTCCCAAGCCCTCTGGGGAATGGCAGTGGCTCCATCCTGACTCTTTTGGGAGCTCAGAGGCCACAGTGGCTTTTGATGCAGCACCAACAAGGTGACAGCTGAACAAATGACCTCAGCTCTGCTCTGGGAGCCAGGGTTTTTAAACCCACTGACCAGTAACCAGGAGAAACAGCTGGGCACACCTGGAATGGTGAAAAACACAGTTCCACCTAAACTTATCCCATTCACCTCCTGCCCCACTGGCCTGGGACTGCAAGACAAAGCCTTTCAGTAAAACCAGGCTTCCCTTTCAAAGCCCACTGATGGTGAAGCCAGGCTTTGAACTGGGCTTTTTTTATCTAAGTCCCTGTGTTCTTTTATTTATAAAGGCTTCCTGGGACAACTTTTCCAACGGCAGAGAGCTCCCACTTCCAAAAAGGCTGCAGAGCCCTTAAGTTCCCATCCAGCCCAACCATTCCAGTCCCTCCCTGCAGGTAGGAACAAGCCTGTGAAGCAGCAGAGAGCAGGAATGTGCTGCCTCTGCAGAAAGGGAAAAGCCTTGTGTCTGTACAAGCAGCCAATCCCCACCTGGGGCACAGACAGGATCCCTCAGAGCTCTGCCCCAGCTTTCTGACAGGATTTAAACTCAGCTTTAGAAAGCTTTCCCTGCCTTGTGTGCTTCCCCTTGGCCCCGGGCCCAAGGAATGGTTTGTAGAGCCATTCCAAACACAGAGCTGTTCCTCCCTGCCAGACATTAACACTTTGGGGAGTGGTTCCTGTGCAGGAGGGATCATCTCAGCACCATGGAACGGCACAGATTTCCTCCCTTCTCCCCTTCCCACCCTCACCATTGTGCTGTAGCCTGGTTTGGTGGGGAGAGCAGGGCTCAGACACCAGGGCTGCCTGCCACACAGCCTTTTCTCCCCAAAACACACCTGAACAGTCTGTCAGAGGTGGGCCATCCTCAGCTGAGCCACCTCTGCCTCTGCAGCAGCCCAACCTGCTCTTCCTGCCCTGGCTGCTCCCCAGGCTCTGCCAAACCTCCCTGGGAGTCACTGGACTGGTTGGTGCTCCTGGAATACAGGACGTGGCCTCTCCTCCTCCTCCTCCTCTTTAACCCACCCCACACCCCAGTTTTCTGAGCCATTTTAACCCTTCTGTCCCTATGACTGATCCTGTAATTTGCCAATTCCTAAACCCTGCCTTGAGGCATTGCAAAACTGGGGATGACGTGCTGACATGGAAAATAATTAGCAACCACAGTGAAAACTCCTCAGTGCTGAGGCATTGAGGGGCTCAGGTGTCAGCCACAGCCTTTTAAAAGGGCTGGGAAGAGCAGAGGGTTCACCAATCCCCAAAAAACCCTCAACCTTCCCTGGATCAAGTCTCTCCTTGGAGCTGGATTTGGTCCTTGGCTCTCAGGTGCCTTTCTTAGAGCCCAAAGTGTTGCAAGTGTGCACATGCTGGGGGTTTGCAATGAATCCTCCAACCTCCTCCTGCCTTCCCAGCCTTCTTGGGGGTCTCTCTGTTGTTTTGGGGACAGGAATTTGCTTTCAGCTCTCACAGAAAACTCTGATTAAGGAAAAGCTACAAGCCATCCTGTCACTGTGAGCTCAGACTTGTCCTCAGCCCTTTTCTTGCACCTTGCTACCCAAAAGTGAATTCTGTGTCTGTCTTTATGCTGACAAGAGGAAAAGAAACTAAAAAAACCACACTTTCATTCTTTTCCTCCATCTGAACGCTCACACACACACCACAGCAGCTGTTTCTGCTTCTTCAAAAGTATAAAATAACCTTAAATCATGTAAATCTGGCTGTGAAAGCTTTACTGTGCTCACACTCAAGCTTATTGTTTGTGAATTTGCTGATAAGAGTAACTGATAGGAAAAAAAAATTGCACAAACACACTGAACAGAGCTCCAACAAGCTCAAACATTTCCCATCCTCTCCCCAAAAAGCAGGAGGAACCCACAACTCCCTGCCCTCCCCAGCTGCAAACACAGCTAACTTAGGAATCTGAACAAAACCTTACAGAGATAACAGCTCAAAACCTTGTAGCCAACCCCCAGCCCCGTTCTGCAGCTGAAATAAAAACAAGAAACATCACACCAGCAGCTCAGAGCTTACTTTGCTGAAGCAAAATCTGCCACAGGAGGAGTTTTGCAAGTTGCTCCATTTCTTCGGCGCCTCCGTGTTTTCGTCTCTTGAAAAACAAGTTGAAGTATTTTTTCTTTTTTCTTTTTTTTTTCC
Source organism: Climacteris rufus (assembly GCA_013398175.1). Taxonomy (NCBI): domain Eukaryota; kingdom Metazoa; phylum Chordata; class Aves; order Passeriformes; family Climacteridae; genus Climacteris; species Climacteris rufus. The sequence goes on from VZRZ01006455.1 coordinate 27,396, forward strand.
CCTTAACTTTCTTTTCTGTAACTGGAAAACACTATGACCTCATCAATTTACATCCCCAAAGCTGTGGACAGCAGCTCATATTCTGCAGGATTACTCCACCTACAACTTGCAGCTCCCCACTCCGCTCTCCCTCCACTCTCACTCCACCTCCTTCCCTTCCCTCCCCTCACACTTTCTGCACGATCCCTCTGCTCCTTCCCCTCCCTCTGGGACCTTCTGATCTGCCCCTGACTTCTACATCAAAGTTTTGTCGGGTGAAGTTGGTCCCACACGGCTCTGGGCTCACAAAACAACTCTTCCTCCCTCCCCCTAGGGATGGAACCAATTTTCTTGGTGCTTTACTTGATCCAGCTGTTCCTCCCTTTGTTTGACACTCGTCCAGCTGTCTGCTTGGGACTGCATTTATTCTGCTGCCTTCCATGGGTTTTTGATCTCTGTCTCCTCATATGGTTTTACTTGCAGCTCCAGTCTCCAAAGACAACCTAGGAAACAATATTTACCCTGTCCTGTGATTTGTAAACAAGGGCTGGATATGTGCAGGAAAATGACAATGAGTGTAAAGTCAGGAAATCGAGTAGCTGCTGCTAAAATGTGTTACAAAATTAAAATATGGTACATTTTTCTGTTTCCTGGCATTCTGCTGTTAGGTTATTGTCGTTCATGGTTCACATGGATTGGATTTCTTAGATTTAACAATACAATAAAATTAGTTATCAAGTGGAAAATCTTGAGGAAAGGGAATTCAAACTTACTGTCCTTAAATGTGTGTTTGTAGAACAGAGCTAAATGTATGTGGGACTCTGCAGGAGAGCTTAAAAACACAATCCAGGAGCTTTCCCATGGCATCCACATTAATTGCCACACTTGAATTTTTCCTTCTGACATTTTTCTGTCTCTCCACTCTGCCAGAAGATTGATTTCCTCTATCCCAGAGGGGAAAGTGTTTCAGAAAAGAGGAGGGCGTTATAATTATAACAAAACCCTAAATAAACATCTAAATAATGATACAGTGCAGAAAGGAAAGCTTTGGAAGCATCCAGACCAGAGCAGAACTTCACCTAATCCAGGATCCTGTCTCCAGCAGCAGGCAGAACCAGACACTTCCAAAGAAGTTCCAAGAAACTGGAGCTATTATTATTATTAGATAATATGACCATGAAAAAAAAAAAGCCTGCTGTTAACTCCCCACTGTCCAAACCAGATCCAGAGAACTGCTGGCTTGTTTCCAGGGGAAAATCCTAAAATAATCTGCAGATAAGAACCTCACAAAACTGCCCTGCAAACTCCAACTCTGTAATTTCAGTGAAGTGGGGAGGTTTGGGGGATATGGGATACAAACTCCTCCTTCCACGTTCCCACACTCATCCCCTGAGCTGTGGCACCCCCTGCATGGTCCCAAATCCAGCCTAACTGCAATCCTAATCCCATCAGCTTGTCTTTGCCAGCCTCAGGAATGCCCATTCTTCCAATTCCAGACCCCCCTGCACCCAGCAAAGGCTCCTGCCCTGGGCCAGGTGTCCCAGCACTGCCAGCACTGACCCACAGCAGCTGCTGAGCCAGGAATCTCCTGGAAGAAGGAGCCTTTCCTGTTGTCTCCATCAGGGAGCCAGAAGAGGCTCAAATCTGACAGCCCTTGGTGCAGAAATGCCTGGCTGGGAGGCAAGGAGCTGCTCCCACTGCACACACAGCAAATCCAGCACCTTCTCCTTCCCCTGCTTCCTCCCAACCACGGGCAGAACCTTGCAGGCTGCAATCCCAGGTTGTTTTCCCACCTTTGTGCCTCCCAGCTTTGGCACTGCAGAGGTTACTGCCTGATCCTTGCAGGACTTTGGGGAGGGAGGCACATTGCTGTGGTTGCTGCTGTCATGAACTGGATATTTCCTGGCTGGAAGAAGCCAAGTCCAGGCTGAAGTCTCCTAAAGAAAATGACCCACGGGAAGGGAAGAGCAGCAGCTTCTCTGGGGCTCACAAAGAGGGGAGAAAAGGGGCACAGGAGCCTGATTTGCAGATCTCTGCCTTGTCCTCACAGCCTGTAGCCAGCCCCGCTTCCTAAAGCTTTGCTGCTCCAAAGACATCCTGGAAAAGCAGCTGTGTCAACATTTTTCCTGGTCAGGAGCTGCATTTTTAACAAGTTTCTCCACAGAGAAAGCTGAGCTGTGTGCCCCAGCTCTCCTTCCTCCCTCCCAGAGGAATTGGGGTGCTGATTCCCACAACACAAAGCATCCCTTGGCTGCCCACTCCTCATCTCCAGCTGACCACAAATCCTGACCAGAGGCAGCAACCTCACCCATGCAAGGGAAAGGGACTTTGCAGCACCAGCTCGAGTGGTTTTGCAGGCTCTGCACCTGCCATCCCCATCACAGCAGGACAAGAAAGGCTCCCACCTTGCCAGAGTCACCCCTTCTTCATCATGGCAAAAGAAAAGAGGTGTTTCACTTTTATTTCAGATTTGAAATGTACTGACTCAGGTGGACAAATCCCTGCCAAAAGACAGAGCAGAGGTTAATTGGCTCGTGGGAAGCAATAATGGGCAAGTCCTGACTGTGAGGAAGTTTCCTCCTCCCCACTCCTTCCATTTGTAACATTTTTGTTTTCAGGCTGCACTGAGAAACCTCCCAATAAAACCAAACTGAAGATCACCAGCCAGAAAAACTGAGCAAGTATTGGATCAGTGAAAAGTTCTGATGCCAAGGGGAACCCTCCATCCTTTATTGCAATTTTGGGAGCCCAAATTTCCCACTAACCCTGGGAAGCAGGAGTGGAAGTGGCCCCTTCCACCCCATCTTCACAGCCATGAATACATGGATTAAAAAGGAATGCCAGGATTAAAGATCTGCTGACACAAATTACAGTATAAGGCCTTGTGTCCAGGATTTGTCAACACTCCAGGCTTATCATCAACAACTTCTTTAGATCTTCTTTAAATACAGGACCCAGTGTTCCACCAGGATCAAAGGAAAGGAGAAAATACCATAGGAAGAAGCAAGGATAATTCCTAGAAAAGTAGTAGGGAATAAAGAGTACAAGAGTACAACTAATTGACAGGTTCAGTGACAAAGGCAGCAAGGATTCCTCAAAATAAAAAACACAGAGAAAAAGAACTTTGCATGGGAACAGCAAAGGAGAAAGGCAGGGACACTGCAGCTCAGGGTTAATGCACACTGACACCAGTTTTCACTTGGTTGCAAAGCTTTGCTCTTTCAAACAAATCTTTCAGCTGCCATGAACCCCCTAAGCAAGCCTGAAATAATCCAACCTACAGCAAGAACTGTGAACTAAAAGGACAAAACTGAAAGCCAACCACAATGACAGGGCTGTCAGGGCAGCCTGTCATTACTGCAGGGCTGTAACAAGCTGGGCACCTCTGAGACCCAGCATTACCATGGTTGTTCCCCAGCCACAAACACCAAAGCCCCTGATTTGCCTTCTCTGAAGAGCAGATCCACAAGGACAAGTTGATGGCCTGGCCAGATGGTTTTCTGCTCTGTTTTATTTCACTGGAGCCCGCTGTGATCAGCAGGCTGAGGTGCAGCCACCAAAGCAGCTGCTGAGCAAACTCACAGGGGCTGGGGTGTGAGCAGGGAGAGCTCTGACTCCCTTCACACTGGGGCTGTACAAAATAACATCATGGCAACGTTAAATAACACCCTGGGACAACCAGAGAGAGGGGAGGCTCACCAAAGCACCCCCAGGGTGTCACTGCCATGTGCCCAAGCATTCCTCAATCCCAGAGTTGCTGAGCTTGGAAAAGCCCTCCAAGGCCACCCAGCCCAAGCTGTGCCCATCCCCACCCTGTCCCCAGCCCAGAGCTCTCAGTGCCACCTCCAGCCCTTCCCTGGACACATCCAAACCTCCCTGGGCAGCCTGTTTTTCTTTTTAACATTAATTTAATTCCCATTTAACATCAATTTCTCCCTTTTCCATAGAGAAATTCCTCCTGATGTCCAACCTGAGCCTCCCCTGGTGCAGCTTGAGGCTTCACTGAAGCAAAACCTGAGGAACAGGAACAGGGTTTGGGGGATGTCCTTTGAAGGCAACTCCTCAACTTCTCCCTGCCTTGAAGCTCCAGCTGAAAGCTCCACTTCCCTAAGTGCCCAAGGAGAATAAATTCATGAATGTGAGTGCCCAGCCATGCAGGGTGTTCAGTCAGATGAGAGGTTTCTGATCTGCTGAGCGCCCTGAGCTGTGCAGATTTGGGACAGACTTGGATGTGCCCAAGTGAGGAGTTCAAGTGCAGCACCCAGAGTGTTCAGTCAGATGAGAGGTTTCTGATGTGCTGAGCACCCAGAGTGTTCAGTCAGATGAGAGGTTTCTGATGTGCTGAGCACCCAGAGTGTTCAGTCAGATGAGAGGTTTCTGATGTGCTGAGCACCCTGAGCTGGGCAGATTTGTCTGGGACAGACTTGGATGTGCCCAAGTGAGGAGCTCCAGTGCAGCACCCAGATTTTTCCAGCTGCATGGATTTCTTGGTGTGTTTGGGTGTCCTTGCAGCACTGCTGTCCTCAGAGCAGGTCACAGCTCAGTCTGCACCCTGTGCCACAAGGCATCTGCAAAGCTCCTCTGTCCCAGCACTCTTGGATGGCACAATATTTAAGCACCCCCTCTGGCTGGAAAGCACTTCAGATTCCTGGGATTCATCTCAAAACCATTAATAGGAACCAGTTACAAAAACAGAGAAATTGCCCAGGAAACCAACACTTTTTTTTTTTAAATTCCAGACAGAAGCTACCCAAAAAAAAAAACAACTGACCAAGGAGAAATAGAAAAACAAGCAACAAGTAAATCAGGGGTGGAAACAGAGACACAAAGAAGCACCTCACTGACACCCACAGAGCAGGTGTAAATTATACTTTTCTCTTCAGTTAAATAATTTTGGCATGACCAAACTCTAAAAAGCTAAATCTGGAAAATCAGTTTTTTATAAAAATAAATTTTAGTTGAGAAAAAAAAATGAAGTAGCTTGCTATGACTGCTTCAATTTAAATGTTGTTAAAAACCAGACAACTAAGAACACATGAAATGTTTTTCCTGGTCCCTCATTCATGTGTGGCAGGCTCTCTCGTGGTCACAGCACACTCGTGTCTGTCCCACACAGCACAGGCAGCTCCTGGTAGGAGAAATTTGGAGTCTAAACAGACAGGAGCAGGAGGGAGCCGTGGAGCACAAAAGGAAATGACTCAGCCAAGCTCCCAGAGCAGAGGCAGAATTCACAGCAGAGCCTGGGCCAGCTGCACACCAGCCTGGGCAGAATTTGGGCAAAACCCTCATTTTTAACTTTCCAAAGGCCTGGGATCATCCCTCTTCCCTCTCAGACCCTTCCAGTGTTCCCATTCCCAGGAGTCATTTCTACCTGCTGCTTCTTTACCATAATGAAATGATATTTTCTAACTTTTATTTCATTTAAATTAGAAAGTACTTATCTCCCAGTCTATTCTGAGAGCCAGTGGTGTCCTCAGCACAGAGTGTTAAAGAAAATGCAGGTATGAGCTCAAAATCCCTACATGAACCATGAGGGGATGGAAAAATATGCAGCTCTGAGTTGGAAACCAGCAATCAGAACTCCAGGAGCGGCTCTGTTCATGTATTTGCATCTGTTAATCCTCCCCTGAGGTTCACAGCACCAGCCAGCAACTGGATTTCCCTAGGAAATCAGCATTTTCTTCAGGGCCACGTGCAACTGAGTCTTTTAGATCTACACATGACCCCCCCAAAATCAGCTTTTGAACCTGGAGTGCCTGAGACTGAAGGGTGGCCAGCCCATGACACGGGACTGACTCACTCCCATGTGGTTCTGGAGCATCTCAGCTTTCCCAAATCCACAATGAATCCATCAGGGGGACAGATCCCCAGCCCTGGTCCAACTTGGCAGCTGGCAGACAGCACAGAGGCTCAGGAGGAAATGACTGAGGCATCAAATCACCACTTTGAACTCTGCTCAGCCACTGTGTTTGTCTTCAGAACTGAGGGAGAAGGCAGCAGCTCACAAGTGTGACATTGCACCCGGCTCTTACTCAGCCACCTTCTGAATTCCAGGGAAAAGGCACCACATGGGCAGAGCTGGGTCCTGCCTGTGAAGGGGCCTGCACTGTGCACCCTCTTTCATTCCACATCTCAGGGCACTTGACGTGGAAGTTGTTAATCCCACACCAGGCAGGCTCTGAGGAAGAGAGGGGAGAAGTCACTGGGCTGAAAAATTGTCCAAAAATCCTGCATCAGTGTCCAGGACTCCAGGTCACTGCCATGCCCCTGCAGCAGGCTGACCACAGCACAAACTGCATCTCCCTCCTCCCACAGGCACCACTAGGTCAGGTTTCTCCAACCTGGCAAAAAACCTCAAGCCACAAGCACCCAGCTCTGCTTATTCCTGTGAGGAAGGAGAAAATTCTGGGAGTCCTCAGGAGCTGAGAGCTGATATTTTGTGTCCCCTTTCTGATCACTGTGCTCCAAACCACATCTTTTGGTCTCTCTGCACGTGGGAACAGAGCTCTGGGATGAGGAGCTTTTGAAGGGAAGCTCAATCCTCACACTAATTGCAGCCCATTCATTGCACCCACCTAAAATAATTAAGCAGTGGGATTCCAGGCACACCAGCTTATTTTGAGATCAGAAATGACGGGGAAAAGAGTGGGAAAATTAATGGGTTCATTCTGAAAAGGGTGCTCAGAGATGCCTCCCAGAGTTTCATTACTTACCTCAGGTTTGCAGGGCATTTCATTTAAAATAAAAATACTTTGAGTGAAAGGAGGTTGCTTTCCATAATGCAATATAATCCTGCTGCCAAATTTAGACACATAAACATGGAGCATGGTCAGCTTTTAAGGGCAGTCTGTGTGAACAGGGTATTTGCTCAGCATTAATCCAAGAGGACTCTGGCAACCAGAATTTTAGCTAAAAATCCCCCAGGGTGCTGCTTGCTTTGCCTCCTTTAGAAATCAAGTGAGAGGTCCCACTCCTGGTGACACCACATGTGGAAATGCATATTCCTGACTCAGTACAATGTGGAAATGCATATTCCTGCCTCAGAACAATGTGGAAATATTCAGGTGACTTTATCCTGGCAGCCCCACTCCAGAAGGAGCTGTTCCTACAGTGGAAGGCACATTTGTATTTGCTCTCCTTTCCACTCCCCACCTCCATAATTAGAAATCACTCCAGGAGAAAGTGTTGCCATCCAAGGCACAGATATTTTTATTTTTTGCTCACTTTCTCCTCACAGTCCCAGGTTTTTGCATAAATTACTTGTCAGAGAAAGCTTTTCCTGTCTTCCCTTCCCCAAGGGATGATGTTATCAAAAAGCAGGACACATTGATCTCTGCCTTACCTTCCCACAGAAGTCCTCAGGGATGGCAGGAGGCCAACAACAACACAGGACATTCTCCAGCATCACCAAGACAGTGCAAGCAGCTATGGAAACTCCTCTGGAGGTGCCCACTCCGACCTGGGGAAAGGCACAGATGCAGGAACTCAGTGGGAGCAGCCAGGGGAGCCAAGGCTGAGCAGTCCCAGCTTCACCCTCGGGATGTCCCTGTGATGCTGCTGCTGCTGCTGGGCACCTTCCAGCTGGCTGTCCTGTCCCTGCTGTCCCTCCTGTCCCTCCTGGCCTGGCTGTCCTGTCCCTCCTGCCCCTCCTGGCCTGGCTGTCCTGTCCCTCCTGCCCCTCNCTGTCCTGTCCCTGCTGTCCCTCCTGTCCCTCCTGGCCTGGCTGTCCTTTCCCTCCTGCCCCTCCTGCCCTGGCTGTCCTGTCCCTCCTGCCCCTCCTGTCCTGGCTGTCCTGCCCCTCCTGGCCTGGCTGCCCCGGTGCTGACAGCAGGGAAAACGCTGTGGCCCTGAGGAAACAGCCCTGACTCACAACAGCCAGGGAATGGGGCTGTGAGGAACAGCCCTGACTCACAACAGCCAGGGAATGGGGCTGTGAGGAACAGCCCTGACTCACAACAGCCAGGGAATGGGGCTGTGAGGAACAGCCCTGACTCACAACAGCCAGGGAATGGGGCTGTGAGGAACAGCCCTGACTCACAACAGCCAGGGAATGGGGCTGTGAGGAACAGCCCTGACTCACAACAGCCAGGGAATGGGGCTGTGAGGAACAGCCCTGACTCACAACAGCCAGGGAATGGGGCTGTGAGGAACAGCCCTGACTCACAACAGCCAGGGAATGGGGCTGTGAGGAACAGCCCTGACTCACAACAGCCAGGGAATGGGGCTGTGAGGAACAGCCCTGACTCACAACAGCCAGGGAATGGGGCTGTGAGGAACAGCCCTGACTCACAACAGCCAGGGAATGGGGCTGTGAGGAACAGCCCTGACTCACAACAGCCAGGGAATGGGGCTGTGAGGAACAGCCCTGACTCACAACAGCCAGGGAATGGGGCTGTGAGGAACAGCCCTGACTCACAACAGCCAGGGAATGGGGCTGTGAGGAACAGCCCTGACTCACAACAGCCAGGGAATGGGGCTGTGAGGAACAGCCCTGACACACAACAGCCAGGGAATGGGGCTGTGAGGAACAGCCCTGACTCACAACAGCCAGGGAATGGGGCTGTGAGGAACAGCCCTGACACACAACACTGAGGGAACAGGGCTGCTGAGTAACGTGGTGCTGCTGCTCACACACAGGCACTCTGCTGACTGTAACTCCATTTCTTTCACCTCTTTTCCCCCTCTGGCACGTTCTTCTAAGGCTGCTTATCCTTCAGCTTTAACCAGTTCCTCACTGGCTGCTGGTAAAGCTCAGCCAGATCATCCATGAACTCATTCCCTTCAAAGAAACCTCACAAATCCCAAACTATGGAGTTTTTAGCTGCTGTGCCAACTCCTGGCTCACAACTCCACATCCTGGTCTTAACACCAATCACTTTACAAGTGGCAAAGGGATTCTGAAGTGCTCCAGCTGCTGAGGGGCTCCAGGAGTGTTTTTTCCAGACCTGGACACACCAAGGGCAGTGAAACTCCCTCAGCACAGCACCTGCCTGAGCAGCACCAAGCCTTGATTACTGAACAAGTAAAAAAAATCTCATTTTATAAACAGTATTTCATGTTATTTTTCTACTTCAAACAAAATTTTAGCCATTTCCATTTAAGCTTGTCTCCATCTCCTAAGGAAAAAAGCACCTACAAATACATGGTCCACTCAAACTCCTCTTTCTTCCCATTATTTTGAAACACAACAGAAAATTCCAGATACATTCAAGGAGGAGAAGTCTCAGTTTTATAGTTCTTAATGCTCATGCAGGGAACAAGACTAAAAAACTCCCTAAATCAGGGAATTGATGCAAGAGTGATGGTTTTTCTTCAATTCCCTGACTCACAGAACTCCTTGTTTCAGTTTTGTTCCTATTTTGTAGGGAAAGTCAAGCAAGAATGGATCTTTCCACAGGAAAGCCAGCACACTGTGTTTGCTCAAAGCTGCCTCAGATGCCTACAAGAGCTACAGTGATTGATATTTTTATTTATTTCTTTAAAAATCAGCAAGGAAAAAAAAAAACAAACCCCACTTTTCAAACCCATTTCAGCTCTGCAAACGCAGGGCTGCAGGGTGGGTACAGAGTGCTGTTATTTTTGGAGAGGTTCAGCCCAAATGAACCCAAACCAGGATGTTTTCCCAGTCAGAGCAGAAATGCCAACAGCAGAACAGCATGAAAGGTGAAAAGAAGGCATTTTAGACAGCCACAGGTGCTGTTTGCAGGGTCAGGAAGATCCCTTCAGCCCCATTTTCAGCAGTGGGAACAAATCTGGTTTGTTCAATTTGGAACCCCTGGACAAGGGGTCAGTCCCACTGAAGCAGAGCTGGCTCCAGAATTTGAGAAGGACCAGGTCAGAGCCACTGAAGCCAAAGTTTTGATGGTTTTTTTTTGAAAGTGTCCCACTGAACAGGGCATTAGCTCACCAGAGTAAAGGTACCCACTGCTCCTGCTCAGGAATTATGAGGCAATGGTAGTCAGGTGCTGTGAATCCCCTGGAAGGTGTTTTGTACACCAAATGCTCAGAAAAACTCCCTGACTTCCTCCTTTTTGAGACTGCTCTGGAGTTTACCAATGAGACAATGAACAACAGTTCCCACAGCAAAGACATCACAACAACTTGGGCTTCTGGTGCCAGGTTTTTTTGCAGAGAAATCCTCCAGCAGCAAAAGGAGGAGGCATCACCCTTGTCCTCTCTCCGTGCTGTTAAAAAAACCCAAAACAAAACCAACCAATCAAATAAAAAAATAAAAACATCCACAACCAAAAAAACCCAAAGCAAACAAAAACCCCGCAAACAAAAACCCCACAAACAAAACCCCAAAGAGAAATAAACCATAAACACACACAAAATACCCACACTCCAAAAACACACGTTTTAGGCACAGCAGCTATCAGGAGCCAATACAAGTGAAATAAAGAATATTTTTCTTTATTTCTCTTGTTGCTGCTGCAGTGGTGTGCAGCCAGGGTCACTGAGCATCCCACAGCCTGCCCACACGTGCCTGCTCCCATGAAATCAGCCTTGAAAACACTGTCAGTAAATTCTTTCAGTCTGGACCTCGTGCTTTAGGATTTAGGGATACCCAAACCTTTTACCTGCCTACACACCTTCCTGCTCCCATGAAATCAGCCTTGAAAACATTGTCAGTGAATTCTTTCAGTCTGGACCTCATGCTTTAGGATTTAGGGATACCCAAACCTTTGCCTGCTCCCACGAAATCAGCCTTGAAAACATTGTCAGTAAATTCTTTCAGTCTGGACCTCATGCTTTAGGATTTAGGGATACCCAAACCTTTTACCTGCCTACACACCTTCCTGCTCCCATGAAATCAGCCTTGAAAACACTGTCAGTAAATTCTTTCAGTCTGGACCTCATGCTTTAGGATTTAGGGATACCCAAACCTTTGCCTGCCCCCATGAAATCAGCCTTGAAAACACTGTCAATGAATTCTTTCAGTCTGGACCTCATGCTTTAGGATTTAGGGATACCCAAATCTTTGCCTGCCTACACCCAGCCTCAATTCACACCAGGGTTTTCCCTCAGTGCAGTTTTGTGCCATTCCCACCTGTGCAGCTCCTGGTTGGAATCACTCTCAGGGCTGCTCCCTGCAGCAGGAGGAGCCACGGTTGCATCCCTCCCCATTTCCTGCCCACAGCATTCCTGCCTGGCCTGGTGCCTGTGCCAGGGCCGTGAGAGGGCATCCCTGAGCTCCCACTCAGCGTCTGCAGGGCCTCAGGGCTGCTTTGGCAGCTGCCAGGCCATCCAGCAGGCTCTGCAGGGCAAGCACAGGGTTTGCACAGCACAGGAACAGCTTGCTGTGCTTTCAACAGGCACCACTTGCTTGTAACCAAGAGCAGGAGTCTGCTGGAGTTTCCCTTTCCCCACGAGGAACTCGGGAGTGGAACTGAATGGATTTGAAGTGAGCCAAAACTACAGGAGAAAACATCCCAGAATGTTCCTGGGGAACTCGGGAGTGGAACTGAATGGATTTGAAGTGAGCCAAAACTACAGGAGAAAACATCCCAGAATGTTCCTGGGGAGAACCAGAGCAGTGGCTGCCACAGAGCCCAAATCTCTTCTGCACACCCCAGACCACCAGAGGGGCTGTGGGTAACTCAGGCATGAACTGATCATCTGCTACAATTCATACACACCTTAAATTGTTCTACTTTCTCCCCATTTGGGCTTCAGTGCTTGATACCAAAGGGTCCAAACTTCCTGACTGAAATAAAGAGGTTGCTGTCTTTAAAAAAAAGGAAGTTGGAAATTAATTTTGTTTTCCCCATCAGCATCATAAATCTCCTGCTTCTGCATTAATTCCTAAAGTCTCCTATCACTGCAAACACCTCATCTCTCCCACCAAGGACCACTAAGCAATTTTCTAGTTACACAAAGCACTGGCAGTTGATCCAGGCTTTTCCAGCCCTGGGCCAAGCAAACCTATCCTGGATTGTGCTGGACAACACAAGAGTTTAGGAAAAAGCTGCAGGAAGCAGTGATTTCTCATTGCTGCCTTTCCCACAAACAAACAGGCCTGAGTCTCAGCTGTATTATAAGTTAAAATGGATTAATTTGTGTGGCTGAAAGAATTGTTATGTCCAGAAGCCTCTAAAAAACTTCAAGAATCCGTGCTGATGTCACTGAACATCACATTTGCTAGAGAAGACTCCTAAAAATGCATTTAATTCTTACTCTAGTAAGAAACATTGCCCTCCAGGTCAAGGAAACAACCAAAATCTCATTTGCCAAGAACCATTATTTGCTAAAATTAAATGGTGTTTCTGCCACATCCACATCAAGCCCACTGCCACCACATTTGCTGGGCTCTGACCTTTCCAAAATGGGGCAACACCCTCCAAGTTTGCAGTGTGATTGGGTTAAGAGAAACAAAATTCAGAGTTTTCATCCCTTCCAAGTCAGCTGACTTCCTATTTTAGAGCCAACTCGTTCCAGCACAAACCTGATCACTGTGAGAAAACTCCTCAACCTGATGTTCTGTTCAGCTCAGCTTCCTGCACTGTTAAGTGCATGCAATCCAATAATTAGGCATCTAAAATGAAAGAAATTTGGTTTATATTCCAATTTTGAGGGAGCTCTCCAGCCCAAGACATAAAATCACCATCCCACCAGTTATGTCCAACCTCTGTAAAAAACAGAAATAAATTTGTCTGGCAACCTCCTGCCTTCAACCATTTCCTCTCAGAACAGCAAAATAATGGAAATCTACAACATTTGGGGAATTTTAAGTCAAAGCTCTTCTGTTTGCAGCCCTTTTTTTTTGTTGTCACATGCACATACACCTAGACCTCTGCTAAGTGAGCAGATGGAGGGGGATGCAGATATTTTAGAGAGGAAGAGCAGCTCACAAGAAAGCTTTGAGAACAGTTTATCCTGTACTGGTGCTCCCTCTAGAGAAAATCTGGGGCAGTTTTCATGTCTCATTCTGCCCTGCACAGTGAGAGTTTCACATTGCACCCTGTGGTCAAGGCACCTGATTAGTGCCTTGTAAGGCAGAGTTTTTCCACAAGGAAAATACAAATCCTGGGAGATGTCAGAGGTCAGGAAGGAATTCTTGGTGAGGCACAAGTTGCCCAGAGCTGTGGCTCAGGAGTCCTTCCTGCAGCCAGATTAATCTGCACCTTGCAGCAATTCCACAGATTGTTTGCTTCCCTTTCAGTTTATTCTCTCCTAGCAGAAAAAAGGGATTGCATTTTTAGGGAGTTTCCCTGCATGCTGCACAAAAAAACAGCTTTAATGAGCTGATCCTTCTCCCCTCAGCCCACCCCATCTCTTTGCCAGAACACAGAGAAGGAAAAGCTAAATCACTAAACTGCCTCAAACCCAGAAAGAAAAGCAGAACCCAAATCAGAACCCAAACCAGAACCCAGATACAATCAAAGATGTCAAGGTTTATTTTAAACACCTGTATTTTTCACAGCTTTCATGACTCTCTTCAACCATGCAAAACCAACTGGTTGTATCAGGGTTGTCTCAGGCACAAAAAGGTTTTGGAGCTAATGAATAATTAACTCTGAGCTTCTATTGATAATCAATATCTGGATGTTCTACATGACAAGGGGCAATCAAAGACAAAAATAACAAATTTTTATTAGCACAAAATAGAACACCAAAATAAATGTGCCTTTGAAGGATGCTCATGCAATGCCTCAGGCACATGCACACCAAGGCTCCAAGATCAGTGACAATAAAAGCTCTTCCAGAAATCCCATGGAATTCTGATCCCATTCCTGTCTCAGCACAACTCTTAGAAAGCACCAGCCTTTCTGCAGGAAGGCTGTGAAAGAATGCAAGTCAGAAAAGAACTTTTCCAAAGGCTTGTGCCATATATACAGTGAGAATTCCACCACTGATCCCATCTCCCACACCTCGTTGTTCTTAGGTTCAGTCTCATTTTAAAGAGCAACTTCAGAAATTCAGCTGCAGCCCAAGACCACAGGACAGCACCAAACCACCAGAACAGAGCTCACACCACTCCTCTGGGGAGGAAATTGCTGCCAGTTTTGTCCTTGGAAAACTCCTTCCTATTATTTTCATCACAATCAGAAAAAGGGTAAATGTCATCAACAGACTTAAATATTTTTTTTTTAATTACAATGACAGGTTAAAATTGATCACAGTTGTTTTTATCGTTTGGAGCTTCTCAGGTAGATCTTGGGGGCTTGCCAGCCTGCAGGAGCACTTTTCAACCCTGCTCTTTTCCAGATGCGCTCCAAATCCTTCTCAAATTTTATCTGAAACAGAAAAAAAAAAATGGTAACAGCTCAGAACAACACCCCCTGCCCACAGGTCCCAAGGACAGTACAGGTATAACACAAAGGAAACAAAGGCAGCTGGGTCTAAGTGTCAAAATATTTCACTACAAAGACATTAAAAGCACAAAATCTTGGTAATATTATTTTAAAAGTCCTGTGCAAGAAAAAACTGAGAAGGTGGACAATGAAATGGTAAGAAAATTAAGAGGATTTTACAGTGTTCAACACTGCCTCCTACAAATCTGAAGCAATGGAATTACAATTAGCCCCAATTTGCATCTGGGCAAGGTGAGAATGAACTAAATGGTAACCCAGCAAACCTTACTGAACGGCAGTGCTGGGTGACAACATCCCCAGCTTGAACAGGTTTCTAATCCCTTCTATTAAGGGAAGTAAAAAGCTTTTATATAAAAAAATAGAACAGAAAGCACCTGAGGATGTTGGCAAGACAGGAAAGAAATTAAGATTAAGCCAGTCTGCCTGACAGAGGGTCGACACTTGAATTCATCCTTCACACAAATGCCAGCATTCATCTCCATTAATCACATGTATTTGTAAGTTACTGTCATGGAAGAGAAATTATACCTTGCAATGATCACACTGATGTTTAGAATCACTGAACCACTGATTTGGAAAAGATCTCCAAGACCATCGAGATCTGTGCTGTGCCTGATCCCCACCCTGTCCCCAGCCCGGAGCCCTGAGTGCCAAATCCAGGAATTCCCTGGACACCTCCAGGGACAGGGACTCCAAAACTCCCTGGGCAGCCCCTTCCAATGCCTGACCACCCTTTCCATGGAGAAATTCCTCCTGATGTCCAACCTGAGCCTCCCCTGGCGCACTTTGGGGCTAAATCCTTGTGGTGGTTTGAGAAGTTTGGGGAGGGTCTAGCTTTTTGGGTGTGGTAGGGGCCAGTTCAATTGGGAAGGGAAAAAAAGCAGTTCTAGTGGGGCCTTGGCCGTTGGCCGGGGCTAAACCACTACAATCCTGAATTCCTTAAGGCTTTCCCAGCTGATGGGACTTTTCCCCAAATCAATTCCCCTTAAACCCATCACCCAACACCCAAACAGAGGCTGCTTGGATGAGTGTGCACGCTGCTGTCAGGGAATTCCCCTTCCCCTGAGCTCACCTGCCGCTTCTTCTTGCGCCCCTCCTTTATCCTCCTCCGGATGAACTTCCTCCTCTTGAGCAGCTTCCTGTACTTGTGCCTGTTCATTTTCCTCCTGCGGATCTTCAGCACATTCCTGCACTGCACCGTGCTCTCCAGGGCCCCTCCTCCTTCCCCCACATCCCTGGTCCCAGCGGGCGGGGGACACTGGGCCTGCTGCGGCGTTTCACCGCCCGCTTCTTCCTGAGCACCCTCAGCTTTGGGAAGGGAGTACCTCACCGTCAGCCAGCTCTCCAGGGGGCTGATGGACAGTTTCCTGGGAATCAGGATCTCCTCCAGCTCGGGGTCCAGCGTGTGCCACTGCTGGGGCTGGGCTCCGCTGGTGTTGGGGGGCTGCGTGCTGTAGCGCGCGGACAGCGAGCGGCAGCACAGGAAGGAAGACACTGACCTGGGCAGAAGGTGGCCTGGGGGAGAAAGGGATTGCACTTAACAGGCAGAATTTTCCAGCAGGAGCATGAGAAAAAGCTCTGCCCAGCTCTCAAACCATCACACAGCTCTGGCCACAACAAGGTAATGACGGGAAAGGCTCACAGAAGTTGTATCCCCCTGACTAAAGCAAGGACGTCTTTTCAACTTTTAACTACAATGCTGTAACATTAAAAATACATTATACTCTACTGGGCAAGCTGCACAAGTCATCCAGGCAGAGCAGGGTGGAGCTTCTCCTTCACTGGGAGGTGTTCCTGCCCATGGCAGGTTGGAATTCCATGGTCTTTAAGGTTCTCCTACACTGGGAGGTGTCCCTGCCCATGGCAGTGGGTTGCAATTCCATGGTCTTGAAGATTCTCCTTCACTGGGAGGTGTTTCTGCTCATGGCAGGTTGGAATTCCATGGTCTTTAAGGTTCTCCTTCACTGGGAGGTGTCCCTGCCCATGGCAAGGGGTTGGAATTCTGTGGTACTTAAGGTCCCTTTCAACCCAGGTCATTCCAGGATTCTATTAAGTGAAATGTTCTTATGTCTTCTTATGGAAAATTCATTTGGAATGGGAAGGAAGCGTTTGTCATATGAAACCTTTCTGCTGCTAATGAATCTCCTCCTAAGCTTCCAAGAGGTTAAACCAAAGCTACACTGTACTTGCAGTATATATCAGAGATGTAATAACACAGATGTAACAATCACTGACTCAACAAGAGCCTCCTCCCTCCTGCACTGTTTGGTGGAAAAGAAACTTCTGGGCGTCCAATTAATCCCCCAGGATAAAAAAAAAAATCAAACAGAAAACTTGGTCACACAATACCAATTTACCTGCAATTCTCGAAGCCTTCAGTAACTGGGAACTCAGCTGAGATATTAACATTTTGATTCACTTTGTTCACTGGCAGAGCCAGCAATGACTGTTCAAATAAGAACATTTCTTTAATAAGGCAAACATGCAGCTTAAAAAAACCCTTCTCTATTTACCCACAAACCCCCCAAAGCCAGCCTGAGACACCCTAAACACCCCCTGGTTTTACCCTCAGTCTGTAGGGCTCTGCTGTGGGGGTCAAGCACGGCGGCAGCTGAGCCGCGGAGGTGATTTATTAATAAAGTTTGGGCTGTTTTAGCTTTAAAAACACAATAACGCCAGCCGAGTCGCCTGGCACAGCCCTGTTTCCCCCTCAGGCCGGGAGGAGGAGCCGCGCGGCCTAAGCTC
>VZRZ01006455.1:45008-62024 GCA_013398175.1 Climacteris rufus
ACGGTCCTTCATGAACCCCTAAGGTCCCTCACGGCCCCTCAGGGTGTTTCATGGTCCCGGTTTTGGTCCCTCATGATTCTTCATGGTCCTTTACGGTCCTTCATGAACCCCTAAGGTCCCTCATGAACCCTCAAGGTCCCTCACAGCCCCTCATGAGCCCTCAAGGCCCTTCACAGCCTCTCATGGTGTTTCATGGTTCCTCAAGGCCCTGGTCTCAGTCCTTCACGATTCTTTATGGTCCTTCACGGTCCTTCATGAACCCCTAAGGTCCCTCACGGCCCCTCAGGGTGTTTCATGGTCCCGGTTTTGGTCCCTCAGGATTCTTCATGGTCCTTCACGGTCCATCATGAACTCACAAGGTCCACCACAGCCTCTCATGGTCCCTCACGGTCTTCATGATCCCTCACGACATCTGACAGTCCCTCACGGTCCTTCACAATCCATCATGGTCCCTCGTGGCTGCTCATGGCCCCACATGGTCCCTCACAGTCCTTTGAAGTCTTTCATGGCTCTGCGTGGTCCTGCATGGTCCCTCATGATCCCCCCTGGTCCCTCAAAGTCCCTCATGGTCCCTCACGATCTGCTGTGGTCCCTCATGGTCCTTCATGGTCCCTCACAGTCCCCCATGGTCCCTCACAGTCCCTCATGGTCCTTCATGGTCCCTCACGGTCCTGGTCTCATCCCTCACAGTCCTTCATGGTCTTATTCTCAATCCCAGTGACCTCATGGGAGGATCCTGTGAGGAATCACCTTCAAGGCACTTCCAGCCATCCCATGTCCTTCCCCACAGCTGCCACCCCTCCTGCTGCCATCCCTGTGGATCATGGAGCAGGGGCCATGTCTCTGTGTGTCCCTGTGTCCCCATGAAGGTCATCAACTCCATCGTTCACCCAGCACCACCATGTTCACCATTAAACCATGTCCCCAGGTGCCACATCCACATGGTTTTGAACACTTATAGGGATGGAGATGCCACCACTGCCCTGGGCAGCCTGTGCCAATGCTTTTCAACCCTTCCATGAGGAAATTTTTCTGAATATCCATCCTAATCCTCCCCTTGTGCAATTGAGGCTGTTTCCTCTTGTTCCTTGATTCCTGGGAGCAGAGCCTGACCCAGCCCTGGCTGGGAATTGGAGACAGTGAGAAGGTTCCCCCTGAACCTCCTTTTCTCCAAGCTCAGCCACTCTTGGTGCTTCAGACCCTTCCCCAGCTTCGCTCCAAACTAAATCCTTCCATCAGTTCAAACCAGGCATGTCCCTCACCCATCAGTTTGCACGGATGCCTCCGTCACACTTGGAAGACCAATGGCTGGGATGTGTTCACCTGCTGAGTCACAGAAGCACCTCACTGAAACAGGCCTGAGCAGGGAAGTGTGGCACAACAAGCCTCATCAGGAGGAATTTTGGAAATCAGGTGGAATTTCTTCAGGTGGAAAGAGTTGTTCAACATGAGCTGCCCAGAGAGGTTGTGGAGTGCCCATCCCTGGAGGTGTCCAAGGAAGGACTGGACATGGCACTCAGTGCTCTGGGCTGGGGACAAGGTGGGGATCGGTCACAGGTTGGCCTCGATGACCTTTTCCAAGCTGAACAGCTTGGAGATTCTGTGAAGGATTCTGTGATCCCCTGACAGTGAGGCAGTGATGCGGGGATCACGGAAGGCACACAGACACCTCTCCCTGACACACCCTCGTCTGCATCCACGGGCAGGTCCCAGTGGCTGCTGTCCAGGGACAGCCACACCTGTTCTCTCCCCTTACCTGCCTGTTGTTTGTCTTTTCTTCCTTGGTACAGGAACCCACCATCTTGGCACGGCATGAAAGTGCCTAACCAGCTGGCATGAGGGAGGGATGTTGAAGCCAATCCCAGACTTCAAAGAGCTTTTTGCCTTTATACCTACCCCAGCCAGAACACAAAAGATTTATTCACCAGCTGCTTTTCGTATTTCAGACCAGAACAAGGGTCTGTCTCTGTTTTAGGTACACCTCACAGTGTCAAACCCAACCACCCTGAAAGGGAACAGCAGTGGTTAGAGTTTCTTCCTGCAAGGTAGGAGTAAAGTTCCCTTGCCGGGAAAGAGAAACCTATGAGAAGAAATTAAATGAAGTAAACAGGTCAGTAAACAGACTGTTTGTTTAAACAAGACTTTATTGAAGACACTTCAGAAGTTTATGTACAAAACAACATTCCCACCCCCATATCAGAGTGTTAGTAACCCAGGGGGAACAAAGCAAGTGCCTGGTGCACACTGGCAACCTGGGGACACTCAGAGTTTGTCACAGAATTTACAGAAGTACCAAATCTACGTGGTTTAGAGCTGGGCTATTTCAGCCTAGGCTTAGTTAGGACCAAAGGAATCTGAAGGAGCTTTTTTCTAGAGATGTTTCGTCAGCAGACTGAGCATAGTGGAATCTGACAGCCTACACTGGCCTTACCCTGAGGTCAGGCCATTTAATTCTGCAAAGAATCAGAGGCCCATTTTGGTTTTGGAAGTGAAAGGGAACCAGCCCCTGCATTTCACTTGCAGGTTTTAATCCATTTCAGAGGGTTCCAGGAGATACCCATCACCAAGAGCACAGTAGTGTTTGCAGGAAGCATTAGAGCAGAGCAGTAGCAATACCAAGTGAGAGAGTCAGCCCCCTTGCTTTCCAAATACACCTAGAGAGGGGCTGAACATCAGACTGCCTATTTCAACGAGCCTGTCAGAAAACCCTAGAGACAGAGACAGGAGTGGCAGAGGTTGGATCATGACTGATGTGCTGTTCCTGTAGGGTTCTGGGCACTCCTACCACGGTAGAGTTTCCCCTTGCCAGTCCAGGAAAGAACCATTTTCTTTTTCACCAAGACGGTCCAGAACAGAGAGAATACCTGGGATAGCCTCTTGCACCTGCATGGGAGCCTGGAACGAATCAAGCTTAAATCATTTCTGGGAATATCCTACAGAAGAGAATGAAATGCATTTAAGGAGGTTCTGGAATGAAGGGGATGGATTTTTGTGCGTCACAGCTGCCTTTGCAGCACGTGGAGGTGTGCAATGTGCCAGGGGGTTGGGACAACAGAGGACCCCCACTTTCACCTTTCCAGAGGTGGCACTCACCATGTTTCCTCCCATGTCTGTCTGAAGCCAGCCTGGATGCAGAGAAATGCAGAGAATTCCATCCGATTTCAAGTCTGCAGCAAGGCACCTGGTGATCATGTTCAGTGCAGTCTGTGGGAGTGGAAACCATTGATTAGAGTGGAAACCATCGATTAATGTGCTGCTTTGTGAACCTTGAGCAAGGCCCAAGTCAAGCTGATGGGCATCTCCCTTCCACCCTCTGTCTCCTGGCAGAGGGAAGGGGCAGTAACAGGCTCTCAGTAACTCACCCAGACTTTCTGGGGACTGTGAGAGCTCTACCACCATAAACCTGCTGCCCAAAAATCAAACTAAGTTGTAATGGAAGAGAAAGTAGCATTTGAAACGCCTCAGGAGCTCTGAGGAGAATAATATTGACATAAGGACTGTGTTTTTCTGCAGTAATCACTACACAAACATTCATTTACCTCTGAACAGGGAAAACAAGCTTTTAACAGCTTATGATTAGGTGCTGTAGCAGAAACTGTATGTCTGATCCTGACTCTCTGTACAAACTCAGTCTCTGGATGTGAGAAAATGAAAAATCCCACCTGTCACTAACTAACATCACCACGTACGGGTCAGCACACCTTTTGTTGAGTTTCCTGCCTGCTCCCTTGCTTGGACTGAAGGGGAAAACAGCTGATAGAGCCCACACTCAATGGCATCAGTTCTTCCCTGAATGCCAGATCACTCTGAAAGGGATCTGGATCAGAGCAGGGATTTGGGAGCCTGTTCTTCAGAAGCTGGCACACTGCTGCAGGTGCAGAGTTCCACAGCTCCCATTTCCACCCACGTGAAGAAAAACAAATTTCTGCGTCCCTGGAGGTGCTGCACACCTTGGCATCCCCATCCTAAGGTCAGCATGGTCCCTAAGTGCCCTGAGGCAGGGAGCACAGCCCAGGGGAACCCACAAACCTTTGCTATCCTGTAGGGATAGACCTTGAGGAACATCTCATTGGCCTGGACGAGCTGCATGGAGGCAGCAAGAGAGGACATGTTGATGATAGCAGCTCTGTGACAGCCCATTCCAGTGCTCAGCTGGGCTGCCTTCCTCAGCAGGGGGAGGAACGCCTGTGGAAACAGGAGTTTGCTTTAATTTGGTGATTTGGGGTTGAGTTGGACTATTGACTCACCCAAAGCAAGCCAGAGCCTGGAGGAATCCCAGTTCCACGTCAGAACTGTATCTGTGCAGCTCCAAGGGGAGAAATACTTGCACAAGTCCAGCTCATTTGTGGAAGAGCCTCAGATGAAGAACATTCCTCCCAGTTCTTACCTTGGTGACCATGAGCTGGGCCACGGTGTTGGTTTCATAAATGGTGAGCATGGTCTCTGCCGTGACTTCCTCCAGGGAGGCGAGCACGTTGATGCCGGCGTTGTTGATGAGGCAGTTCAGGCCTTTGTCTCCCACAATTTCTTCCACTTCCTTGACCACTTTCTTGATGCTGTTCTCACAGATCACATCTGCACAGAGGAGCCAAGAGGAGCCCCAGTGAACAGTGCAGTGTGGGCTTCAGAGTTTGCCTGGCACAACAAAAGTGCCAAACCAAAGCTGGGGCTGAGTGGGGACGTTTGGGCAGCACTCAGGTGAAAATGCACGGCAGATTTTACAGAATTATGTTTCCCCACTGTTACCTGAAGATAATTTTCAGCTGCTGGAGATCATGTTCAGCTACTGATCACCCAGGAAACCAATTTCTTAAGATGCACTCAGCTAAGTTGAACAGATTTCTCTATGCAGAAATAAAGCCCTTTACTCACCCAGTTGCAGGAGTTTGATATTGCTGTATTGCTTGCTAAGCTGCTGGAGTTCCTACAAAGAAGAAATTCTTTTGTTATATATATATATATGTATATATCTCCATGGCTATAGAATAAAACAGATTGAGTTCTGCTCCTCCAGAATTGCAACTGAAATATTTTCATGACTGGACTGAAGGCAGTGGTCCTCCTTGGTTTTCCAGCCTGCTGAGCAGCTTTCCTAAGAGCCACATCAACTGCTCCAAGAAACTGGGCTCTTCCCCTGCTTAGTCCAGACACCAACATGCTGGATTTTTAGTGGGACAGTTCTTAATTTTAATGCTCAGTTCTCAGCATTCCAGTAAAAATCCAGTCATTCCCCAATTCTGTAAGAAAAGCAGAATTCTCCTGAAGCTCAGCTAACGCTGGACATCACTTCAGGGCAACAGGAACACTTTCAAAAAGCCATTTGGAATTACAGTTTGCAGGGAAAGCTCCCCAGCAGTTTTCCCATGGAAATTGCCTTTCCCCAGCAGCCTCTTTAGTGTCAGTTCTTGTGACTGGAGGTGAAGCTCACATGAAATCAGTCCCAGGCACAGCCACTGAGCAGGAGAACAATTCCCTCCTGCCATAATTCACTGGTGTTCCTGTCAGCAGAGCAGGCTGCTGTTCCTGGAGGAATCCTGGAGGAAGCCGTGCTCTCCGGTGTTCCGGCTGGACAAGGAGTGTCCAAACTGGATTTATAGGCCCAGCTGGAATACTGAGCTTTGTGTGCCATGGAGCCAAGTGGGAAGTGTGGCCAAACACAACAGATGGGTTGCATACTCCCAGTCCTGTTCAGGAGACAGAGCAACCTGGCCAAACATTCCAGCTCGAGCAGATCCCTTTCTTTAGGAGCCCTTTGGGAGCAGGGGTCAGGAGGGCTGGCTTTGACAGAATACTTCTTGGCCCTTGGAGACCCTTGAGGGACTCCATGTCCTCTGACAAAATATCATGCATCACATCTTTTAGCTCAGCTCAGAGCCTGCAGGATTCTCTCCAGGCTTGTTTGGGAAATTTGTTTTCCCACCGAGGCCAATCTCCAACTGCAGTTAAGGCTATTGAGGGGAGGGGGAAGGAAAAACAAGGCAGAAGCACAAAACCAGAAGACATTCCTTCCCTTGGGCAGGGCTTGGGGGGACAGTTTTCCATAAATTAAAGGCTCAGAACACACTGTCTTGTTTATTGATAGCCCAGGATGAAATAGTTCTGCCATGTCAAGGCCTGCAATAATTATGTGACTTTGGATTGTCACTGGATTTCAGTTTGACAATATCACTGAGCTGATAATAAACTCCAGAAGTGCTCTGGCTTCTCAAGGTTTGCTCATTTATTTATACTTCATTTATTTATATGCTTTACTCTTTGACAGGAACAAGCTACTACCTCCTGCTGAAAGGCCAGAGCTGCTTTGAGTAGCAACAGCAACTGAGAGGCTTCTGAAGTAAGCAATATTTTCAATTAAGAACTACAAACCCTGTAGAATGAAGCATTCTCCAGAACATAAACAGCATGAAATTACAATAGCTGCATGCAAATTAGGTTTAAAATTCAATGGTTTTTCCAGTTAATTACTTAGTTAACAAGTGACTCCCACTTCAGTGGTTTAAATTGGTGAGAAGCAGCTCCCAGGCATTAAGCTGATCTAAACAGCTTTGGTCTTCAAGAATGTTACACCTGATACAAGCTGAAAAATCCAGTTAAAACATCTAAAAATTGCAGGAAAGCCTATTTTCCCCTCTTGTGACTAGAGGAAACATGAGGAGGATTGAGACAAGGAGGTACAGCTAACATAGCCCAGCTAAGTAATTTTTAATTAGTGTGCTGTCACAGACGATTTAAAAACAAACAAGACAAACAAAAAGCAACAAAAAGCCACAACACAACCTCCTAATACTGTGTTTATTTAGCGTAGTAGCTGTGGAACTGCTCTGCACCTGAATAGTCACCCCTGAGAATCAACTCTTCGGGAGTCCAAGAAAAGAATTAAACTCTGATGAGCATCTGTTGTTTCCTGCTTGCTGATTTTTAATTACGATTAACAAAGAGTCAGCCTATTCTGATTTAAACAAGATCCTCTGGCACTCAAGGCTCCAGACACAGATTTATCAGTACACAGGCTATTTATTGCTAGATTTCAACCAGGGATGTTTTGTTGTCTTAGTCATTTAGCAAGATTTACTTTGCCTTCTTTTGAAAGCATTATCCTCTTCTCTTACAGCTCTTGGAACGGACCTGGCTCTGCTCAGCCAGTTGGAAGCACTGAAGCCAAACAAACACAGCCTGAGGGCAGGATCAGGGTGCTTGGGTATCCTTCACATCGTCCTGCTTGCACTCGGGACAAAGGCAGAGGTGTATCCTCTTTTTCTGTGTCCCTGTGAGACAGGTTTTCGGTGTCACAGTGTACAGCCAGCTCCCTGTTCAACCCTGGAACAGCTTCCACAGCACTGCCCAGACCCACAGTCCTCTCTGACTCCAGAAGAGCCAGACCTTAATGCTGTAGGAAGTGTAAAACACTTCCAGGAGAAAAAAAAATCGAACAAAACAACACTGCAATAACCCCAAATTAGAAAGGCTTCAAGAATGCTCCTTTTGCCTGATACATATCTATACAGGAATGCCCTCTTTGCCTGATATAACACATCTATCACTGCTCCACAGATTGCTCAGCTGCTCTTCCCAGTTGCAAACCACATGGCTAAAATATGTGGAAAAGGAAAAAACAAGCTCCAAACCTGACAGAGACAGTGAGCAGAGTCACAGCAGCCAGAGCTCTGCCTCTGACAAGGGAACAGGCACTGCACTGGAGTAACACCATCTCCTGCTTCAGAGGAAGGGAAACTGCACATGAAGCCCTGGAAGCTTCCCGGAGCTCTGCAGAGGGCTGGAGCAGTGAGGAATTTGTTCACCTGGGAACACAGTCGGGCTGTGGGGAGAGCAGCAGGGACGGGAGATGCTCCTGTGCTGAGATCCCACAGCTCTGGGCACCAACAGATGGATTTACAACGTGGGCATCTCCTCCTTCCCCCCTCAGAGGGGTGACTACAGGGGCTGCACCATTTTTAAGTGCAGTTCTTTAGGTCAGAGTTTTTCCCTTTGATGGGAGAGCAGGATGGGGGAGGAAAGAGCAAAGCAGGAAAATTGGAGCGTGGGGAGAATTCCAGCTGGGTCCATGAGCCTGTGCAGGCTCCCTGGTAGTGCTGCTCTGGGGTTGTGTCCATCTGGAGAGCACAGACAGGACTCCAGGATTATTTTGCAGGAGATTTGTAGCTGCTTCCACTGTCAGTGCTGGAGCAGCCCAAGGAAAGGCAGATTGGAATCAGAGTGTGGCTGGAGGAGTCTGCGATGGTGCTTTTCCAGGAGGGGCAGTGGTTATCTGGCTGCCTGCAGGCCTGCTGCACGTTATCGTGTGATCTGCAGCCCATTTGTTAGGCAAATGTTCTGGGGAGGCCACCTAGGAGCTGCTCAGCCCAAGAACTCGGGGTTTTTACAACTTCTGCCAGCACAGACTCACATGCAAAAGCCTGCAGCTGTTCAGCATTATCCCAAGGTTAGGGAGTTACAGGAGATGTGCTGCTTCCCCCGGTAAGCAAAGTCAATCTTCTCCAGCATCCAGGTCCTCAGGGGCTCTTCTCTGCCCACTGTTTGGAGGGCTTCAAAATGCTCAGTCATCACTCTGCTGAGAGATTCTTGCCCAATATGGAACTATACTCGCCAGCAGCTAAGCATATTTAATCACCGTTCCTCTAAAAACTGGAAGATTATTTGGAAAAGCCTTTTCATTTCAGCTCTGCCCGTCCTTTTCCTCCTCTCTGCAATGGGAAAATGCTACTCTGGCAAACCAGAGGAGAGCAGAATTTAAAGGAACTGTCCAAAGTTGCTCTTCTTCAGGCTCATCCTCTAATGCAAGAGAGGAAGTGGGGGACAATTCACTTGTGCTAAGGAGGATTTTTCATATGGTCACCACAAAGCCAAGGGGGAAACCAAAATTAGACCACTTGAATCACTGTCAGGAGAAAAAGCAAGCACTGACAGTCAGGTGTGCAGAGAAACCCCCTCATCCTTACAGCCCAGTCTGCAAGGCCAACAAACAGGTCTTGGATGGGCAAAGCCCATTTCAGGTGCCCCAAACCCAGCCTGCAGTGCCAGTCATGGAGAGCAGCCACCTGAACTCGGGGGGTCCAAGGTTTGACTGGAAAGCGAGTGAAAGCAAAGGAAAGGGGGGGAAAAAATGAAAATCAAATCACTGAAGCTTGGCCTTTCCTACCACACCAGACTGAGGAGCCAGGCTTTGGGAGCACCAGTTGACTGTGGTGCTCCCAGGACCAGGATTCGCAGTGCTGGAGGCTGGAGCAGGTCTGCACCTGCCCTCTGCCAGCCCCCAGGAGCAGCAGCACGGTGGGAACACTCCCAGAAGGCCACAAGGTTTTGTGCCAACTTCATGTATTGCAGATGGGGCAGATAATACTGGTGAAACCACTACAATACCTTTAGTAAAGATTTCTCTTCCTTGTGGAGTTTCCAAACCCATCTGTTAGAAATATGCTTCCAGCTGACTGCAGAGGTTTCTATTGATGTCCTGCCAAAGCACAGCACATGGCCTAGAGGTCCTTACAAAGAACAAAAACCCACCCTGATCCACCAAGGACAAACCTTGCCCCCCTAAAAAAAAAAAAAATAGCTTAGGATGCACCCCATGTGGCCTGCAGAATCACCACTGGGGTTACTGGAATGTGGCTGCTGGCCAGCTTCCTGCCTACAGGAGACTCCCTGCCAGAGTCTTTCCAGGTTTCTCCCGCAAGCAAGGAGTGACCCAGACTCTTCCCAGACACATTGCACTGTCTGAAGGCTGTTTCATCTCCTTGTGCAGGTTTACCAGCCTTTTTGCTCCAGACTTTTAAAAACTGACAACACACAAAAAAAAAAAAACCCAGAACTGATGAGTTGTGCTAAGATTTGTCCGTGTAGTGTTTCCTAGGAAGCTCTTCCTATTGAAAGACCAATTTTACTTCTCCATGTAATAGATCCGAGACCATTATGATGAGAAATCACTGCTGAACACCGGGGCCAGTTGGTGAAAAAGAGAAAGAACCTCCCTCAGTGCCGGCTGAAGCAGCTTCAGAACAAACAAGCACGCAGGGAGATTTCTATCTAACACAGGTCAGATGTCTCTGCTGCTTTCCTGTGCCACTACTACAGCGGGCTGTTGTGCAATACTCGTAGGAAATGGGGCTGGGCCCGGTGCCAGCTCGGGTAACAGGAGTTAAAAGGGAACAGGATGGAGCGAATCCCGGCTCAGGTGCTGCACAGGAGGGGCCGAGGGGGAGCCACGGGGACCAGCAGCTCTGAAAGGCACCTGATTGCACTGTTATTCAGAAAAACCCTAAATGTCCCTTTGTCCTGGGGACTTTTTTAAAAATTAAGTTATTTTTCTTCAGTTTCATAAGTACCTGCAGAGCAGCAAAAGCTTCTGGAGAAGCAGAGGTCAGACTGCAGGTGGTACCTGACCGACCCTGCCCCACATCCTCAGGGGCACCACCTATTACAGGTTTTGTGTATTTAGCAGCAAAGTTGCTGTTCTTGGTCTGTTGCTAGCACAGTGTGCTCACAGTCTGTGTGAAGGGAATCAAATCCCTCAGAAGGAACAGACCCAGGGGCTCTGGTTCCAGGGAATTTGCCTTTTGCTGAGGCAGCCACGGCGAGATGGGGAGATGCAGGAATGGGGCTGTGGGTATCAATTCTCCTCCCGAATGCCTGGGGCGTTCCGGAGGGGTTTGAGAGAGTCCCAGGGCTGAGTGCTCAGGTTCCTGCAGCTCTGGAAGGAACAGGGGGATACCTGTGTGTGCTGCTGTGCTGCCCTCGTTCCACCTCACTGAGATCAGCCTAGAGGTGCAACAGGTGACACTACTGGTCACAAAGTGGCCGATAACCCCTATCGATTTGCCTCCCAAAGGTTCGAGGTGTGTGTGAAATTTGTCTGACAGTCGTTTAGAAGAGTTTGGGGATGGGGAAGGAGTCCCAGCACTGCTGCGATGCTGCAGCAGCAGAGACGGGGCTGACAGGGGAGAGGGCTGCGAGGGGATCCAGCAGCAGCAGGTAACAAAAGCTCCTGTTTTCAGCAGAAACTCCGATCCCTGCACAGCCCAGAGGGGCACTGAGTGTTTAATTCATCGTTCGTTTGGGCTCCCTCACTTGTTGCAAGTGCAGCAGAGAAAGAGAAGAGGCAGACGGGGCACAGCTCCCGCTGGGGACACAGACACACCGTGCAGAGAGAGAAGGGAGGCTGTGGCGGGTCCCACCGGGAAGGTTTCTGAGGGATGGACTGCCCCTGCAGAACCGGAGAAGAGCAGGACACACTTATCTGCAGCAGCAATCCGGCGAGAAAATTTGGGATACTGGAGATGCTCCTACTTCCCGGCCGCCTGCCCGGCCGTGTCCCGCTCTCTCTCCTCCTCCCGGGAATGCTCCCCATCAACGATTCCCGCAGCTCCAGCCCCGGAGAACCCCCCGGCACCGGCTCCATCCCCCGCGGGCTCTGGCTGCCGGCGCTGGGGCACAGGGATGCTCGAGCTGTTAAAGTGCCTTCTCCTCCCTCCCTGCCCCGTTTCCCCGCTCCGAGGACCCCGGGCACCCCCGCCCCGCTTACCTGCGCCTTTTCGGGGTCCCGGCAGGTCGCAAAGACGAAATCCGGGGAGGGGCTGGCGGCCGCGAGTCCCCGCACCAGCCCCAGGCCGATGCCGCGGCTGCAGCCGGTGATGAGCACGGAGCGGCAGCGCGGCTGGGCCATGCTCGGCTCGGCTCGGTTCGGCCCCACGCGGCTCCCAACCTGCGCGATGCGGAGCCGGCCCGGCCGCCCCGGTCCCGCCCCCGTCCCCGCCGCGGATCCTCCCCCGCCCGGCTCCGGGGCAGCGAGAGCAGCGCTGGGGAACGCTGCCCCTTCCCTCGCAGAACCGAGCCCAGCCCGCTCCTGCTGGTACCAAACCCCGCTGCACAAACTTCAGCGCCCGGGCTGTGGCAGCCCTGCCCATCATCCATCGGTCCCACAGGACCGGACAAAATCAAACCCCGGCATCCTGGAGTGGGCAGAAGGAAAGATCTGAGCTCTCTAACGGGGGATGAAGCAGAGGCAGGAACTGAATCCCCGTTTCTGGATTCCCCCCGTTCCTGCCAGAGGATTTTTGGGGTGTGCCAAGCATTGCATTCCCATCCCTTCCACAGCGTGGGGGAGCTGGTCCTGGAGATCAGTCCTTGGCTCATCCTCACCCTATTCCACACAAGGACCTGTGTGTGCCTTCCCAGATCAATAACCTCTTGCTCTGCACACTCATACAGAAAGAGGTAGATGAAGGTTTAAAGACTTTAATTAATCTGTGAACATAACATTGCTCTCTTTTTTAAAAGATCACTACATTCTTAAAACATTAACTGCATCCTGACAGAAGCCGAGGATTGACTCGCCCCTTGCACTTGGAAAACGAAAGAACAAAGATTTGGTAATTTGTAAAAATTCTGTGGAAAGGCCCCAAAGAGCTTCTGAGCCTGCCCTGTTTCCCTTTTGTTGTTTAATTCTAAATACTTGCAATAGCTCCAAAAATGTACAGGATTGACTCAGGGGTGTGTTGCTGCTGGGTAGCTCAGGGTTGATGTTCCCATCACACTTGCAGGGGGGATGAAGATGACAAGAAACTTCCAGACATTTCTCCTACCTCAGGCACTGAGTGTTGGCTGTGAGCAAAGCTGACCAGTGGCTTCTGGAACAGCCTGGATTCCCATTGCCCGGAGCTGGTGGGAAAAGCTCATCTCTGCACACATCAGATGTGGCAGGAAGCCAGCAGCAAGGCTGCCCTGGATACTGATACCTGTTTGGCTCCTTTCTTCCAAATAAAGCTCCATTCCAGCAATTCCTGTCTCACACACAGTGACACTCTTCTTTTCCAGGTGCTTTAATCCATTCCCTTCCTTCCCACGTGTACTGTGTGCATTTCAGAACAATTTCCTTTGTGCATTACCAACAGCGTTGTGGTGGGGTTGGAAAATCCTTGTTAAAAATCCCCATCAAGCATAAAACTGCTTTGTGCTTGGGATGGGGGCAGAGCTGGGATTTTGCAGCTAAAGCAGCAGTGGCAGTGCTGGGATTGGCAACCTCTGGGAAAGAATTCCTTGGGCTCTCAGCTGGGAGAGGAAAGCTTTGGTGGCTGAGCTCCTGCTCCAGTGCAGCCCTGACACTGTGAATTCACTCCTGTGGGAGCAGTTTTGGGGGAAATGAAGCCTGGAGGGATATTTCCCAGAAAGGAAGGAGGAGGCTGGCTGGCCAGAGCGCGTAGGAGGCTTTGAGGAAAGAGCAGGTGGGATTTACCTCAGGAAAGAGAACCATGGCCTGACTGTGGCATCTCTTACAAGTCAGGTGTCAGCACTGTCCCTTCAAAGCTCTGCCAGGGACAGAACATCTCAAAGCAGAAGGAACTGCAGCTGAACACCAGAAACAGAGAGCACAGAGCAATTAAGAGGGGTTCTGATGAGTGAGAGCCATGGTAGAGTCACCAGAGGTTGAGAAAACAAAGCCATAACTCACCTGAAGGGCTGAGACCTGGTTGTGCACACAGGTACACGTGGGGATTTTTATTTCAGGTAAACTTGTGCCAGCCCCAGCCATGACTGCCCCAAAATGTCCCAGCACTTCCCCACACCAAAACCCCCACAGATGTTCAGCCACTCTGACATTTTCACCCCCAAGAAGTGGCACAAAGCCCTCACACCAAGGGAGGGGATTCTCTCTGCATCCTCCCAGAAAAATCCCCAGCTGTAGCTGGAGGCCCAGAGCCAACACTGCTCAGGAAACTCAGCTGGGACCTGCCAGCCCCTCCTCAATTCAGAGAAATCCACTTTCCCTCTCACACCTTTGGGGGATGTTATGTTTGGTATTGACTGCAGTGGTGCCCAAATTAATGGAATGCCCGAAATTCCTGGCTTTAAGGGAATGGGGATTTAATTCCAAGCCTTGAATCTACTACACTTTGAGAATCCCTTCATTTTGCACAGATTTCTTTCCTTATGAGTAGGCACAAGGGGTGTAGCTCATAAGAAATACTATCAAGTGAATGTAATAGAAAATCAAATACTTTAATGAAATTAGGGAGCATGAGAGTAACAGCTCAGATATACCACTAGAACTGATACTACTGGGCTGTGGGGCTCTAATTGGTTTTTAAATGCTCTGTTCATCAAGCATGCAGACTGACAAATTACTAATTCTTCAGAGTGTCAAAGATCCTGAGTAAAGAATTCCAAACCACTTAAAATGAATATATAGGAAATGTCTTCTGAGCTGGTGGCCCGCACACAGCATTGCACAGATAAAAATATACTACTCTCAATGCACAGAGCTAAATACTTTCACATTTATCAGAATTTTCTACACAAGTCTTTTTGATAGAATTCAAGTTTTGAATTTTCTGTATATATCTTCACCTGTATTAAACAAATGCTTATTTACATTGTGGATAAAGTGTAAAGGCTAGGAAGGCCATTTTCCCATACTGTACTTTAACACTGCAAAATATATATACACATGTAGAACCTAATATAGGCAACAGGTCTAAAAAAAGTCACCTCCCACCTGTACAACATCGAGCCGGTATGAAAAGAGGGCGTTGTTAGCACCAAACCACTCCCAGGGGGCTTAGGAGCGTTCCAGTTCCACAGGGAAGAACTGCAAGGGCTGAGCCCCGAGCTGCTGCCTGCAGGACTGGAAATCCCAAAGGCTGAGCTGTGCTGGGGGATGGAATCAGAGAGCAGCAGGCCAGGAGCAGCCAGGGGGACAAGGACAGCCTGGCAGAGTCACTGAGGTGGCCCAGTGACCTCCCACCCTGGCACAGCCTCTCCTGGGGCTCCTGGATGCAGAGCAGGACTCACGGTGCTCCACGAGCCAGACCGATGCTGGGAGGGGCAGGAGCAGCTCCAGGAGCAGTGGGATCCTCGGGAAGCAGCTCCAGGAGCAGTGGGATCCTCGGGAAGTGGCTCCAGGAGCAGTGGGATCCTCGGGAAGCGGCTCCAGGAGCAGTGGGATCCTCGGGAAGTGGCTCCAGGAGCAGTGGGATCCTCGGGAAGTGGCTCCAGGAGCAGTGGGATCCTCGGGAAGTGGCTCCAGGAGCAGTGGGATCCTCGGGAAGTGGCTCCAGGAGCAGTGGGATCCTCGGGAAGTGGCTCCAGGAGCAGTGGGATCCTCGGGAAGTGGCTCCAGGAGCAGTGGGATCCTCGGGAAGTGGCTCCAGGAGCAGTGGGATCCTCGGGAAGTGGCTCCAGGAGCAGTGGGATCCTCGGGAAGTGGCTCCAGGAGCAGTGGGATCCTCGGGAAGTGGCTCCAGGAGCAGTGGGATCCTCGGGAAGTGGCTCCAGGAGCAGTGGGATCCTCGGGAAGTGGCTCCAGGAGCAGTGGGATCCTCGGGAAGTGGCTCCAGGAGCAGTGGGATCCTCGGGAAGTGGCTCCAGGAGCAGTGGGATCCTCGGGAAGTGGCTCCAGGAGCAGTGGGATCCTCGGGAAGTGGCTCCAGGAGCAGTGGGATCCTCGGGAAGTGGCTCCAGGAGCAGTGGGATCCTCGGGAAGTGGCTCCAGGAGCAGTGGGATCCTCGGGAAGTGGCTCCAGGAGCAGTGGGATCCTCGGGAAGTGGCTCCAGGAGCAGTGGGATCCTCGGGAAGTGGCTCCAGGAGCAGTGGGATCCTCAGGAAGCGGCCCAGATCCCACGGGAGCAGCTCCAGCAGCAGCTGAGTCCCTGGGAAGTGGCCCAGATCCCATAGGAGCAGCTCCAGCAGCAGCTTCACTCAGCAGCAGTGCTGGCTGTGCCTGGGAAGCGGCCCAGATCCCACAGGAGCGGCTCCAGCAGCAGCAGGATCCCTGGGATGCAGCCCTGCTCAGCTCAGTGGCAGTGCCAGCTGCGCCCAGGGTGCCCACAGGACACAGCCCCGCTCAGCAGCGCTGCTGGCCATGCCCAGGGAGTGGCCCAGATCCCACGGGATCAGCTCCAGCCGCACTGGGATCCCCGGCCCTGCTCAGCTCAGCGGCNCCAGATCCCACGGGAGCAGCTCCAGCAGCAGCTGAGTCCCTGGGAAGTGGCCCAGATCCCATAGGAGCAGCTCCAGCAGCAGCTTCACTCAGCAGCAGTGCTGGCTGTGCCTGGGAAGTGGCCCAGATCCCACAGGAGCGGCTCCAGCAGCAGCAGGATCCCTGGGATGCAGCCCTGCTCAGCTCAGTGGCAGTGCCAGCTGCGCCCAGGGTGCCCACAGGACACAGCCCTGCTCAGCTCAGCAGCAGTGCATGCCCAGGGAGTGGCCCAGATCCCACGGGATCAGCTCCAGCAGCACTGGGATCCCCGGCCCTGCTCAGCTCAGCGGCACTGGCAGCTGTGCCCAGGGTCCCTGGGAAGCAGCCCAGATCCCATGGGAGCAACTCCAGCAGCACTGGGATCCCTGCAGTGCCCGGCCCAGCTAAGCAGCGGTGGCTGTGCCCAGGGTCCGTGGGAAGTGGCCTGGACCCCACGGGAGCAGCTCCAGCAGCACCACGATCCCTGGGGTGCCCAGCCTCACTTAGCAGTGGTGCCAGCCATGCCTGGGGATCCCTGGGGTGCCCGGCCCAGCTCACCAGCGGTGCCGGCCGTGCCTGGGGTGCCCGGCCCTGCTCAGCTCAGCGGCGCTGGCAGCTGTGCCCAGGGTCCCTGGGAAGCAGCCCAGATCCCATGGGAGCAACTCCAGCAGCACTGGGATCCCTGCAGTGCCCGGCCCAGCTAAGCAGCGGTGGCTGTGCCCAGGGTCCGTGGGAAGTGGCCTGGACCCCACGGGAGCAGCTCCAGCAGCACCACGATCCCTGGGGTGCCCAGCCTCACTTAGCAGTGGTGCCAGCCATGCCTGGGGATCCCTGGGGTGCCCGGCCCAGCTCACCAGCGGTGCCGGCCGTGCCTGGGGTGCCCGGCCCTGCTCAGCTCAGCGGCGGCAGCTGTACCCAGGGTCCCTGGGAAGTGGCCTGGATCCCACAGGAGCAGCTCCAGCAGCACCAGGATCCCCGGGGTGCCCTGCCCCGCTCAGCGGCGGTGGCGGCCGTGCCCGGGGTGCCCATCCCCGCTCAGCGGCGGTGG